>JADLZN010009512.1:0-15449 GCA_018155175.1 Sinocyclocheilus anophthalmus | reverse complement strand
AAGCTGTTAGTAAAACTGGCCCATATGCTATAATAAACTCAGCAAAAATTTAATTTACACAGTTACACATTCTGTGTACTATACATAATTTAAAGTTAGTATGTGCATTCAGTTATTTGTATGTGCAGATGTTAATTGTAATATTTCATTTAATTTATGGATATACAGATTTTCTCTTTTCTCTTGTAACACTCTCTTACAACTTCATGCAACTTTTATTATTATGCCAGTAGATGGCGTCAAGAGACTGTCATTATGATTCAGTCACTAAATCATTGACTGAACTGATTGGTTGAATAGAAACAAGTGACTGTTTTTATAAGTCACTGAATCATTTACTCAACCGATTTGTTCAAAAACGCTGATTCACTTCTGAGATGAAAAAAGTGATCTTTATAAGTGAGTCATTGAATCATTGTTCAAAAACAAGGAATCATTCAGAAAGAAATACTGTGTGTTGCAAAGCTTTATTTGGAACTATATGTTTTAAATTATTTATTTCCAAATTGTCTTCTAAAAACCTTGCTGAAATCCTGCATTGATCTGTTCCTTGTCATATTTTTGTGAGCAGCATACATTATCTTTTAATGATATCAAACAATCAGTAAACATTTTGGTATGTAATTGCGCTGATAAGATTTACCAACAACTCCTATTTGCACAGCTCAGTTTTTAGAGGAAATATTACAGTATGAATTGGTTGCATACAGTATGCATTTGTTCAAATCTCCCTTACAGAAGCATTTTACCACTCATCGTTTTTATGTTTACAAATTCTAGGAGATGTTTCATAGTCATGTGGGCATTTTCCTTTCATCACAAAATCTATTATGTGATGGGCAAACATGTTTTAGTGTGTGAATCACGCCGAGGTACCTCAGGGTCATTTTAGTGAAGCTTTGCTGATCATGAGGTTTAAAAGAAGAAAGGAAAGGGACATTCACAACAGGAGAGATCCCTCTGGACAGACAGATTTAATTCTGCCTTAGGAGCTGAATTTATCTATGCTGCTGGCATATCCCAGTCTTATAGGGATGGGGGAGACATTGCCTTATCCATGTTATCTACTCTTCCTCTAGAAGGGAAATTTATTTGAAAAAATAAATATGCCATTGCCTGCAGTGTCTCTTTTGTTTCTGTCGAAGAAAGACAAAGCACATCTCCATTTGATGTATGAGGCCTAGAAAAATGAAACTTTCATAGTCTGAGTGATTGCCCAGAGACTCCTATCAACCTAACAAATCTTATATAAACAGTGGAGATGAAGGGAGGGAGGAAAAGATGGAAGTAGCAATGGGTAGAGAGGAAGGGAGGAATGGAGAATTGGACTTTAAAGGTGCCAAACAATGGAGGATCCAGCTTTCATCTCAGCAGAAAGCTCCATTAGTCTGTCCTATAGTTACACATGTGAGGAAGAGGAGGAGGAGGAGGAGGGAGGAGGAGAAACCTGGGGGGGAAACTAGTGAAAGAGAGCGAAAAATGCTGACTTTGATTTCTACTACATCTGCTCTGTTAAACATGCGTTGAAACCTCTTTTTCCATGGACGCCCTGCGGCCCATTAGTCTGACAGGAAGTGAGAGTGCAGTGGTGACAGCAGTGTCTGGATGCTATGCAATGCCATTACAGCTTACAGTGTGTATTTTAACATGCACTACCGTTTAAAAGTTTGGGGTCTGTACGATTTTATTTATTTGTTTATAAAAAAAATTGTTCAAGTGTTATTCTGCAAAAGTATGTTACATTCTGTAACATTATAAAAGTGACAGTAAAAACTTTTATAATGATACAGAAGATTTCTATTTCAGATAAGTAATCTTTATTTGTCAAAAAGTCCTGAGAATAAAATGTATATGTAAAATCACAGAACAAAAGTGAACTGTTACAAAAAAAAAAAAAGACTTCTTCCAAAAACTTTAAAAAAAAAACCTTACAGGCCACAAACTTTTGAACTTTTAAACTGCTTTTCAGCTCAGATCATGTTTTTCATTTATAATGTATTTATGTCTGTCTGTCTGTCTTCTGTGATATCTATCGATCTAGCTAGTATTCTATATATCTATCTTAGTTTAGTGCTTGGCATTAATTAACACAATTTAGAGATTTGTTAGATCTTAACACAACTTTAATTTGTAGCAGATACAGTGGGGCAAAAAAGTATTTAGTCAGCCACCAATTGTGCAAGTTTCCCACTTAAAAAGATGAGGAGAGGCCTGTAATTTTCATCATAGGTACACCTCAACTACGAGAGACAAAATGAGAAAAAATTAATTTTATTCCAGAAAACACAATGTAGGATGTTTAAAGAATAATTGGGAAATTAATCGAGTGCCCCCCCCTAAAAGAGAATTTGGTCACATACAAACAAGCAAGATTTCTGGCTCTCACAGACTTGTAACTTCTTCTTTAAGATGCTCCTCTGTCCTCCACTGGTTACCTTTATTAATGGCATCTGTTTGAACTTGTTATCAGTATAAAAGACACCTGTCCACACCTCAAACAGTCACACTCCAAACTCCACCATGGCCAAGACCAAAGAGCTGTCAAAGGACACAACAAAATTGTAGACCTGCACCAGGCTGGAAGACTGAATCTGCAATAGGTAAGCAGCTTGGTGTGAAGAAATCAAATGTGGGAGCAATTATTAGAAAATGGATGACATACAAGTCCACTGATAATCTCCCTCTCTCTGGGGCTCCACGCAAGATCGTACCCCGTGGGGTCAAAATGATCACAAGAAATGTGAGCAAAAATCACAGAACAACACGGGGGACCTCGTGAATGACCTGCAGAGAGCTGGGACCAAAGTAACAAAGGCTTACCATCAGTAACACACTGCACTGCCAGGGACTCAAACCCTGCAGTGCCAGACGTGTCCCCCTCCTTAAGCCAGTACATGTCCAGACCCGTCTAAAGTTTGCTAGAGAGCATTTGGATGAAGAGGATTGGGAGAATGTCATATGGTCAGATGAAACCAAAATAGTTTTTTGGTAAAAACTCAACTTGTCGTTTTTGGAGGAGAAATAATGCTGAGTTGCATCCAAAGAACACATTACCTACTGTGAAGCATGGGGGTGGAAGCATCATGCTTTGGGGCAGTTTTTCTGCAAAGGACCAGGACGACTGATCCGTGTAAATGAAAGAATGAAAGGGGCCATGTATCGTGAGAGTTTGAGTGAAAACCTCCTTCCATCAGAAAGGGCATTGAAGATGAAACGTGGCTGGGTCTTTCAGCAAGACAATGATCCCAAACACACCACCCGGGCAACGAAGGAGTGGCCTTGTAAGAAGCATTTCAAGGTCCTGGAGTCGCCTAGCCAGTCTCCAGATCTCAACCAAAGAAAATCTTTGGAGGGAGTTGAAAAACCATGTTGCCCAGCGACAGCCCCAAAAAATTACTGCTCTAGAGGAGATCTGCATGGAGGAATGGGCCAAAATACCAGCAACAGTGTGTGAAAACCTTGTGAAGACTTACAGAAAAAACATTTGACCTCTGTCATTGCCAACAAAGGGTACATAACAAAGTATTGAGATGAAATTTTGTTATTGACAAAATACTTATTTTCCACCATAATTTGCTAATAAATTCTTTAAAAATCATACAATGTGATTTTTTGGATTTTTTTTTTCTCATTTTGTCTATCATAGTTGAGGTATACCTATGATGGAAAATTACAGGCCTCTCTCATCTTTTTAAGTGGGAGAACTTGCACAATTGGTGGCTGACTAAATACTTTTTTTCCCCACTGTACATGTGTAGCAATTATATCAAAGTTTCAGGTAAATAGTGCAACAACAACAAAAAAAGCCTACCGACATATAGGGTACCGTTATACAGAACACATCATTATTAGCTTTTAAGTTTTATTATGTATTATTGGTTGAGCAGGGTTCTGTGTTAATATTTTGAATGTGATTATATTTGATACACTGAAGCAAAACTTATTTATTTGATTTAACAAACAGAAAAGAGAACACAATTTAAACACTTTCAATCTTTAAAAAAAAATCTAAATGGAACATAAACGAGGCACAACTCCAGCTGACAATATAAACAAAAAAAAATAACATTTCCAATGCTGTTTGTTCCACATTGAAACACCAGGCTGTTGTATAACATAACTCTTTGTTGAAAATGAATCGGTGGATGAAAAGTAGTTTTGGCTGGCTGTGCACCATCGCACAGCCTGGTTGATCCCTTTAATGTGTATCAGCATCTAACCAATGAATGCTGAGGAACACATCTCTACCGAAAGCTAAAATAAAGCTAGCTGGGGTCACACAGAGTTCTAGAGCATTTTGGGATCATGGGCTTTTTATTCCATAAAGCGCCACCATCCCAGTTATTACACTCATGTGGTTATTTATAGTTGCGCTGTCATACTAGACCAGAGCGGCCCCCTTTCATGTTACAATTAAGCCAGTTCTCCCCTCAGGGTAGCGGGTGCGAGAGCAGGCCACTGCATGTCTGTCTGTTTCCTTTCAGCGTGTGGCACCCAATGTCCAGTCTGTGGCGGAAGGATGGGTGCCCTTATCTGAGAGGACAGAAGTGCCTGGTAAAGCACCGTTAACAAAATGGATACCACTGTGGCAGCTTTTTTTCTTGCACTCAGCTCTCAGCATGGTTTTCGGTGGTAATTCCCATTATGTTAAAAGCATGCTTTATAAACTAAAGAAAAATATGTGAACTGATGCTTTGGTAACTTGTTTTGCTACACTGTATCATTTAAATTGGCTTAAATAATAGCAAAAGAAGAAAAAAAAACAAGGAAAGATATATTTGATTATTGTGGGTTAACAAAAGAAAGATGTCCATTTCTCTTGTGGTAAACTCATATTTCTCAGAGCAAGAAGCACAGCAGCTGATTTAAATTATTTTTTTTTTTTTAAAGAACAAAATAGTCCTAAAAAGTGTTTCAGTCCCATTCATCCTCTTCCCAGCATGCTGTGTGTGGGGCATACATAATTCATTTGCTTGCATTGTTTATTCCTTTGTCTGTTATACACTTTTTTTTTTTTTTTATCAATTTAGGCACATTTGGTTTTCTGAACCTTGCAGAGTCTTACCAAGTCATTAGTTTAAAACATTACTAAATAATATATGAGTTTTAAAACAAGTTTAAAAATTTGAGCTGAAGAACATTAAAACCATGTAAATAATTTGGACAATTTGCATAGAACTTTTAAATTGACTTACGATACACACATACATGTACAGTATATGCTATACTTTTCACAAATTTTAAGTTTAGCCAAGATGTGTAAAATAATTAGGTAGTTGAAAATAAAAATCCTTGCTGTTGCATTCCTATGTTAAAGTTATATGAACATTTCATCTTTTACAGTGTAGATTTCACAATACAAAGCCAGTGGTTGTTGTGTCTCCAACTGAGCAGCTGATGCCCTTGCAGTGAGATGTTTAGAGGCTGCTGTGTTGTGTGACAGGTTTATCTTTATCTGAAGTGTAATTTTCCAGCTCAACTCATTTGATGATCTTGGAGCATAAGTGCTCTCACGGTAGCAGGGAGATGAATAACTGGTATTAACACAATTTTGTGCCTCACCTTAGACTGCCATTAGCCTACACTGTTTTCAGGACAGTTGCCCCCTCACCTATGAGCTCTTTTCACTAGAGGAACAAGATTGAAGACAAATGATATTCAGTCAGGCCATACACTGTCCACGTACCTAGCAACATCTCTTTCTTTCCTTCTCGCTGCTATTCTGTCTTGTTCATTACCACTTACTGAGAGGCAAGATCTCTGGAGGCAGCAGAGTGACAGCAGCAGTTCTGAATGCAATCAAGCAACAGATGAGACATGCTCAGACATATTCTGCCATTATTTTTTTTTCTCAGGTGTAAAAAATATTATATTACCAAATTAAGGTGTTTGCAAATAGGACCTTGAAGCAACACTCTGTAAGAGCATAATTCATTTAAACTGTCTTTTGTTTTTACTCAAAATGTCTGAGAATATTATGGTTGCTTACGCATAAATAGGCTGTGCACATTCTGTGCATGGGTCACATACAGTATTAGTACCTTTCCACTTTTGTACTTTAGGGGACCACCCTATTTTTTTTGATTTTAGGTTTGGGACCTTCCCAGCTCCTCTTCAACTTAAACTCTGATCCTAACTCTAGTGTTCACGACTTTGTTGTATCTTGTCATTTATTCCAAAACACACACCACATTTTAATTTAATTATAGTTTAAATTAGGTCAAATTTTTGGCAAAGTGTCCAGCTTCTCTCAGCAGAATGTAGGCCATGTGCTTGTGCTCCCTCAGCGCATTGTGTGTGTGCGTCTGTATGTGTCCACTTGTGTGCTCCTCTCCCTTTGCAGATGGTCCTATATGTTTACTACTGCATTTCCACTACAGCAGATCTGTCTGGAGAAGAGAGAGAGAGAGGGTCATTTGTGACTCCTTCTGTTAGCGCTTGTCTCTAGAGAGATGGGAGATGAGGAAACAGTATTTATTGCAGACAAACAAGCCCTGTCTCACTTACTGTTACATTGCTTTTTCCCCGTGCACTTATTCACTTTGATTTATGCCATGCATTGTCAGATGGCCTCGAATTGAATTTAGAATTATGCATGTGTGTGTAGAAAAAGGTGACATGTTGAATTTGCCTTCGCCCTGCAGTTTATACAGGAAAAGAAGAAAGAAAAAAAACAACAACATTGAGCGTGGATGTATTTTTCATGGGCCATTCTGTGGTATAGTCCTCTTCATTAATAATAATGTGTGTGAAGTGCAAGTGAAATTCATACGACATAACAAAAGATAGTGACAAAAACTCATTTTTCCCACTGGTTCCTATGTAAGTCAGTTATTAATAAGAATTCTAAAGTTATTCAAACTTAAAGTAGAGCTTAATGCTAGTTGCTAAATATTTTAAAGTGGTTTTATTTGTTATATTATGTATTAATGTTATGCGCTTCATCTAAAGTTTCTATGAGAAATGTACCATTTATATCATTATAAGAAAAGTGTTTGCTGTCTTAAACTATTAACAATAGCACATGAATACTCATGAGACAAAAATACCCTTGAAAATCCTTATATGCAGACCTCAACAAGACAATAAGTTATTAAAACACAACAACAAATTCAACAACAATGTAAATAAAACTGGCAAGCAGAAATCATATTCATCATTCATCAATTATCCATACCCTAGTGCATTCTGGGAAGAGGGCGAATGGGACTAAAAAAAAGAAATAATCCAGCTCACCTGGTATGCTTGCAGTTCAGCATAACAATTAATAATTTTTTCTTGTTGTACTTGTGTTTCTGAAAGTTAATGAATGACTAAATGACTGAATTCAGAATATCTTGTATTATGTTGCACAGAAAGTCAGAAAACAACATGTTTTAATTAATCAACAACAGTGTATTTAATCTGAGAATCATTTTGACAATTTATGATTATGCAAAGTCATTTGTTTCTACACAACTGCATATTTATTTGGTGACCTGGTTATATGTCATTTAGTGCCAAAGTCACTTACAGCACATCACTTCCAAGACAGGATTGGGTTACGTCTAGACGATCCATCCTATTACAAATGTACCTGGGCATCTAGTCTGAGGGGACATCCAGTATGTCTGGCAGAGTTTTTACACGGGACAGCAGTGCCAGAGCAGGATCTCTCTGTGCCAGTCATATTGCCCCATATGCCGGGAACACATGCAGACGCCCCCTTTCAGCATCTTCTGACGGCCTAGGCATGACATAGCCGGGAGACTGTGCTGAGTTATAAGAAACCGAGAAAGAGGTGGATGACGTGGTTGTGAGACTGCAAGACATTTTGCTTCCATTGATCTTAATACTGACAAGGGGTTCATAATTCCCTTTTCTGATATTACTTGAACACTTTCAGGGGGCATTCATTATAAATGAACAGCTCCATTAACGATTCGTCTAGTACTTTTATGGAATAAATACTTATAAAATAAGAAAAGCAATAATTTATAATAAATAATAATGTAAAACAGATATGTGCTTACAAAAATGTTTATCGTAACACATAAAGCATTTATTTTCATGCTGTCATATGAACAAACTGTCACTAAGTAAACTGATATAAGCTGTACTGCATGTGTTTGATTTACTATTCATAGTTTTCAGTAGTGAACGTCATAGTGATGTCAGGAACGCCCACCAAAACAAGGCTTTTCTCCACTGACTAAAGTAGTAATGTACAGTAGTAAGACACTGATATTGAAAGGCCAAATTCAGTATTGATTCAGTATTGAATAAGATGCATACTTTGTACAGACAAGCAGATGAACCCAGAATATAAACGCAATGTGCAAAGTTTCACATTAAATGTTTTCCCATAGAAAACCCCCCCCCCCCAGCCCCTACAAAGAAAACACTTAACCATTTAGAACATTGCGTTCATATTTCAAGCTCATTTGCTTGCCTATATAAAGTATGCATCATCAATAAGATTAAAAGGCACTGATTGCATTCATTATTTTAGGAATCAGAATAAACTGTTTGCAATGTATGTTTTTGATCCACTAAATAATTGCCTCATGAAAGTCATTCATTTATTTTGCACTGAATGTTTTGGATTCACTAAAAAGATCCGTCTCATAAGAGTCAATCATTTAGGATTCATAATAGACTTTTTGTGCTGTGTCTTTCTGATTT
Source organism: Sinocyclocheilus anophthalmus (assembly GCA_018155175.1). Lineage (NCBI taxonomy): Eukaryota > Metazoa > Chordata > Actinopteri > Cypriniformes > Cyprinidae > Sinocyclocheilus > Sinocyclocheilus anophthalmus. Next base: position 6,785 of record JADLZN010009512.1, on the reverse strand, counting down.
ATTAACCAGCCCAACCCCCCCCCCCCCGGGGCGGTTGCAGTCAATTGAGGAATCAAAACTACACGACTGTGCTTTTGTTTGATCAACTAATGTTGTTTGTTTCAGGATTCAGACTACACTGGTTGCACTGTACATTTTTTGATTGACTAAAAAGAACCGGCTCATTTGGGAAATGCCTTATTTGTTCTGTAATTGGACTACCCTGGTATGTTGTAGATTCAGTAGCGGTGTTGTGTTGTGGTGTGGCGGGTGCTGCATCCAGTTAGTGCGCAAAACTGCAGTTATTATGTGATGTTATAAACAAAAAATTTTTTTAACCAAAAAAAATAATAATGGGGGGGGAAGCACGCACAGATAAATAAAAAATAGAATAAAAGATAATGATAATTAAATAAATAATCCGGGGGAGCACGCACAGGATATTAAACACGGCCCAGGTCATCATTAGTGTTACTCCATTTATCCAACAGCACCAAGAGGAAAGCTTCCGATAAAATAAACAAGTACATCGTTATCTCTTGACTTTCCCTTTCAGCATGGGCATCCAATCGCGCATTTGGAAACACCTGTGACCAGCCCAGCTCCTACGCAATCTACAGCCGACGTTCAGGCACCCAGCGCTCCGCAGGACACCTTCAACTGAGCCCAGGCTGCACCTCGGGGGGCCACCGGCCTTCCGCATCGCCGCCACACTCACTCATACTACAGGGATCTTCCGCACCCTCACCTTACAGGATGGGTGCAGCCACATTTACAGATCCTCCTATGCCTCGCGATCTCTCCGCTGCTCCAGAGTACGGAGGAGGAAATGGACCGTTGTTTGTGTCAAAGTTATGCCAAGCGTTGCACAACGCCAGGCCACTCCTAGTTACTACCGTTCCTCTGCTGACAAGGCGAAGATACAAGCAATTACGCTGCGCCCAGGCGGGGGGGCCGCCACTTCAAATCCCCATCCTTCAGTTCAAAAGCTTAAGGACAAACACAAACGGGGCCGCAGTTAGTGATACTTGATTCATGGCCCGATCCAACTACACACATCATGGATGATCATCCTACCATCAGGGCCGCAGCAGAAGAGCAGAAGGCCTTCGGAAAGCCTGGGCCACGACCTGTCCCAGACACAAACGCCTACGTTCTTGTCAGCAGTTCACAGCGCAGCAAGGCATATTACTCCAGGCGATGCTCCTTGAAGCGTGCGCGCGCCTCATCCACAAGCCGCCAAGGATTACCAGTGAGCACGCCTCCACTAGCGGCGCAGTCCCATCCCCAGTCCCTGTTTTACCCCACCCTTAACCCTTTCCCCTACCCATGGCCCCCAGCCCCACCATCCAGCTCTAGTGCGAGGCTTCCTCAGCTAGCAGCAAAAGCTCAGACGCACACCATTCCATCTCTCCTTCCCTATGTTTTTCCCACCCCCGGGACCGACCAAAGCGTGAGGCCGCCCCCGCTAATGGTGCAGGTTCCGGCGCCCGTTATTCCCTCTCTCTTTCCTGCTCTTTCTTCTGATCTTGCCCCCTGAGCTGTTCCAAGCGCGAGCTTGCCTCCGCAGGCAGTTTCTGGCGGCTACTTTCCCTACCCCCATTTCCCCATGCCCGCTCATCCTACTGTCTGTCCACAGCCACGCCCCTACCTATGCCACCAAACGCCCTGGACCCTCCCCCTGTATCCAGTAACATCCGGAACCAAATCCTCTCAGGTGCGGACGTAGATCTTTTTTCCCTTCTGTCTCCTATTTCGCCTTCGTCCACCGACCGCCAAATTGACTACGGCGAATTTTCAGTCACCTTAAAAAACACAGCAAATATTCAATCTCGTATTCTATAATTTTCCAATTTCGCCATCACTTTCAATCGTTACACTGAAGTCATCTGTTCCGTTTTTCCTCACAGGAGACGCGAGCTCGGCGACTATCTCACTATTGTCGCCGAGCTCGCGCTATCATACAGGGGCTCCCATTTCTACACGTACCACAAGTTATTTTCAGCAAAATGTGCTATCCGAGTAGCCCAATGGAACCAGTGTCCTTACTGGGGGGCTTTGGACACTGAACTTCACAACAGGGTATTTTTAGGCTGCCGCAACATCACATGCGCGGTATGCCGATCCATCGCTCACTCCACCACAACGTGCCCCTTTGTCAACCCATCCATTCCTCCCAGCCCCGAACCATCTCAGCCCAAATCCACCAGCTACGTGCCGCACTTCCCCACCAACCCCTCCCTCCCCACTTCCACCAACCGCTGCCCCCCATCCTTCTCCAGCAGACAGCTCTGCACCAGCTTCAATGCTGGCAGATTCTCAAGACAATGCTGCCGATTCATGCATATTTGCAATTTTTGTGGCGGCGCTCACGCCCGCTTGATTTGCCCTGTCAAGAAAGCTGCAAATAAAAATGCTAAGCAATACTTATCGACTCCTGTAAATGTCTCCCGTTTATCTTCTGAATTGATTCATCACCCTGACTCTGATTTCTCTAACTATCTATTGTCAGGCCTCTCACATGGTTTTCATCCCGGTGTCGAAATTCTCCCCTCCCAAAGCCTCATCTGCCCCAATCTTCAGTCCGCTCTCGCCGAACCCGAAACGGTCGATCTTCTAATTAAGAAAGAAACCGACGAAAATTTTATTTTTACGATTTTCTGTCCCCCCCTTTAACATTTTCCGTGTTAGCCCCATAGGCATAGCTACCAGAAAATTTTCTGGTAAAAAACGCCTTATAATCGATCTCTCTTCCCCGCATAATTCCCCGCTCCCGAGCATTAACTGCCTCATCCCGCTTGAAGAATTTTCTCTTCATTACCATGACATCGACCAAGCCATTACCATGATCAAAGACGCAGGTCGCGGTGCTTGGATGGCCAAAGTTGACATCACCTCTGCCTTTAAGGTGATGCCCATCCATCCAGATTTTTGGCAGAAGCAGACCAAATATTTACAACATGTTATCAGAAGCAATTTGCTGGATCCTCTCCAACAATTACGCCGTACCCTACTTAATCCATCTCTTAGACGACTTTTTAATTATATCACCCCCGACAATGCAAAAGGTTTCGCAGAGCTCGCCCCCCCCCCCTTTTAGTGTCCCCTGGATTCCCCTCGCCCAAGACAAAATTTCAGGCCCAAGCACTTCCATTGAATTTTTTGGGAATCAACCTAGATTCACAAAGGTTCCAAGCTTCTCTACCCAAGGAAAAAATCGACAGAACTATTCTGGTGGCTTCCACTCTCTTGGCCAACACAAACTGCTCCAAACGTGAGCTGCTAGGAGCAGCGCTATCCGGTGGGGGGACTCGGTCATCTAAATTTCGCGATGCGGATCATTCCGCAAGGCCGCACCTTCATCTCTCACCTCCTCTCTCTTGCGTCCTCCGTTCACGAGCTAGATGATCAAATATCTATAACCAATTCATGCAGAGACGAGCTCAATCTGTGGATTTCCTTCTTTAAACAATGGAACGGCTTATCCTTCTTTTACAGCGATTTGGTTTCTTCTCCCGTCGACATCCAATTATTTACCGATGCCGCCCCCTCCGTCGGTTTCGGTGGTTTTTACCAAAACCGCTGGTTCGCTTCTACGTTGCCTTCCCAGCTGTTAGGTTTACCTCAGCCGCTAATATCCTCAGCACTTTTCGATCTATATCCTATAGTCGTGGCAGCCTTTTTGTGGGGAAAAGAGTGGTCCACCACCAGCATCGTTATTCACTGTGACAACGAGGCTACTGTGCACTGCATTAATAAAGGCCGTTCTCATTCACCCGCCTTAATGCCTTTGCTAAGACGTCTAATTTGGATCTCGGCTTGCGACCAGTTCATCATAACCGCAAAACACATTCCCGGGTCAAAAACCAAATAGCTGACTGTCTCTCTTGTTTTGCCTTCCAGAAATTCAGGCTGTTGGCACCAGAAGCGGAACCACTACCAACCCCAGTACCTCCTTTTTCAGAGCTGATATTCCATTGAATCATCCTTTGAGACCTCTTCTCGAGGCTTCCCTTGATTGTATTTTTCAAGCCGTTTCCCCCAGAACCTTGCAATCCTATTTAACAGCATGGAAATGCTTTAAAGCATTCCATTCTGCCTATAACCTGCCGTTCCCCGATTTTTCCCTACTCTCTATCACTTAATTTATATCACACCTCAACATTAACAAAAACCTCCAAATCAGCTCCATTTAAAAGCTATCTAAGCGGAATTCAGTTTTTCCATAAGCTCATATACGGTTCATCCTCACCTCAAATAGCCAATTCGCAGACCTCCCTTCTCATCAAAGGCATTCAAAAAGCCCATCCCACTTGCCCAGACTCCAGGCAACCCATAACCTTAAAGATCTTGACTAAATGCATTTCCACACTCCGCAGAGGTTACCATTCCATCCACACCACTCGTACGCTCGATGCTATGTTTATCCTAGCCTTCTTCGGCTTTCTCGGATGCTCCGAGCTCACTACCACTTCCACCTTTAACCCGAATATCCACCCCACTATTTCCGATCTAGCAGTCCTGGACGCCGAACAAAAAGCCATGTCCCCCCATTCTTCATAAAGCAAGTAGACAGACCCGACAAAGAAAGGCAACTTTATTTATTTTTCACACCTTTCAATCACATATAATCCCATACCAAAGCCCTCATAGGCCTTCCTTCAGCTCAGGAATCCCAATACCAAAGCACTTGCGACTCTCTTTTTACAGATGAATCCTAACCGCCCCGCCCCCGTTCTCCCGTGTGTTGTGGTTCCAAAAAACACCTCAAGTCTGTCTACTTCCTTTCGGATCCCAGCCAAGTCGGTGTCCAGCATTCTTTTAGAATATGGCGCAGCCACCAAAGTGGATCAAAAAGGCTTCCCAATCAGCAGATCAATCACTAGGTCGCTGGTCATCAGAACCTTTAAAAAAAGCTACATCCGATCTATCTACCGCTCAACATCAAGGGAAGCCCACCCCAAACCCTCACCGTCACCCCCCATCTTGTCCCTTAGCAATCCCTGCACATCTCAATTAGCACCACGCTCCTGCAGGAGGTTTTTCAATTGAACCTTGCCTCACGTATGACTGCTCCCGCAGTTATCTCCTACCTCCCCAGCAGTGTCTGCGCAGCAGGAGAGCCTTACATGTGATTTCACCACGCCACATTCCCCTCTCTTGCCCTCTTTTTTTCAGCTCCTGGAGCCATCCAAAGCGTAAGCACGATACTATGCAATCGGTCCACCGGCTATATTTCCCTCCCTCTCGCATGCTGACTTCTTCTCTCTATCTTCCGCCATATGCACCTACCCATCCCTCCGACACTCCCACCTTTGAACCACCCCCCCCAGTAGCCAGGCAACATCAGGACACATATTTTTCAGAAGCCAAGAGGCTTCAAGGGTCAGACACTGCATATCAAAGGAAGCTACCGAACCCTAATCCAAGCCGTCCACGTTACGCCGTACAGCCCTGTTCACCGAACTTCCTACGAGCCCCAAAATAGGCTAACCCCCCTCCTTTAAATCACCTAATACATTTTATAAACGAACCCATCCCCACTCCAGCAATCACAACAGGACACGCTCCCGCAGGAGACAGCCAAACCTCACTAATTCCACACTGGCACAGCACGTCCCAGCTCCCGCGGAGGGTTTCATAGTCAACACAGATGCAGCAGTTCCTGCTCCCGCAGGAGCCTTGCCTAATTCCCACACTGGCGCAGCAGTTCCCGCAACCGCAGGAGCCTTTTTCTGTATTTCCACACTGCCGCAGCAGTAGTAGATGCTACCGAAGGAGCCTTTTTGTATTCCCACTGCAGCGACAGTGCTCGGCTCCCGCAGGAGCCTTTTAATCTGTTGTTCCCACTGCCGCAGCAGTAGCCAGCAGTGTCGGCTCCAACAGAGCCTTCTCTGTCTGTCCCCACGGCCGCAGCAGTGACTGCGCCTGCAGGAGCCTTTATCTGTATCTCCACTGCCGCAGCAGCAACAGCCGTGTCTACTCCCGCGGAGCCTTATCTGTATTGTTCCAACTGACGCTGCACAGTAGCAGTGTCATGCTCGCAGGAGCCTCTTGTATTACACAACTGCCCACAGAAGTGGACGGTCCCACTAGGAGCCTTTTCTGGATTTCTATGCCCAGCAGAGTGTCTGCATCCTGCAGGAGCGCTTTTTCGTATTTCTCTACGTCCGCAGCAGTGTCGGCCCCGCAGGAGCATTTTCTGTATCTTCCTACCTCCGCAGCAGCGTCCGCTCCCGCAGGAGCCTCATCCGTATTTCTCTACTGCCGCAGCAGTGTCTGCTCACGCAGGAGCCTTTATCTCTCTCTCCCACAGCCGCAGCAGTGACCTGTCGCACAAGAGCATTCTATCTTTCTTACTACCGCAATAGTCGTGTCTCCAGCAGGAGGCTTTAGCTCTCTACTTTCAGCACGGAAAATGTTCCAAGAAGCCAATTATCTTCCTAGATACTGCCGCAATAACTGTTACCAAAGGATTTATTTTTCGTTCCAGCAACTAATTTTCTTTGCTACCATTAAGACTGGCTTTGTTGGGGGGGGTTAGTAGATTTTTTTTTATTTTGTGCAATTGTTTAGGCGTTCTTACGGGATGCGTGTCCTGTTTTTTTAATTGCGCTTTTTTCTGGCCCCCGGGCCATCGTGCGTTGGTCTTTTTTCACGGGCTTGGACACTGCTGCAGCAGAACACCCTTACCCGGACAGCAGAGGGGTGCTGGATCGGGGACAGTCTTGCCGAGCTCCGTGTGCTCTCTCTCCGTTATTTTGTGTGCAGTCACGCCATTTTTTTTTTTTTTCTACGCAAACCTT
>JADLZN010009511.1:40000-88425 GCA_018155175.1 Sinocyclocheilus anophthalmus | reverse complement strand
TGAAATAGAGTGGGGGAACTATGACATCACGAAAGATCAACTTAAAATAAAACTCCAGAAAGGTGTAAAATATGTGACCTTTAAATAAAATAAATGTTTATAACAAAAAAAAATACATAACAAAAAAAAACTTTATTTTATTTAATCTATAGTTGCCAAGGCATAATACATTTTCTTTCTAAAGCATTTTAATCACACTAAAATGAAATAAACTAAAAACTAATAAATAAAAATGAATAAAAGCATAGTAATAATAATAATAATGCCAAAAATGCATAACAAAATTACTAAGCCTAACTAAAATTCAAGTGAAAACAGAAAATAAAAAATAAAATTAATTTCTAAAAACTATTAAAAGTATCAATAAACACTAAAATAACACTGGCACATGTCAAAGATATTGACATTAAATATATCATATGAGAAATTTTACGTAATGTTTTATGTTATGATAAGGATATATTTAAATACTCACGTACAAAATTTGTTTACATGTTAAATAAACATGCGGTGATGCCTATGCACTGAATTAAATATTTAATAATAATAATTAAGTAAGTAGGTAAATGACGTTTATATAGCGAGGACCAATAATTGTACCGAAGCTCACAAAGGTCTCCGTCACAAAGGCATTAAATAGGACCACAATCGAACCAGGTATTTCGACTCAAATTAAACGGAATGTAACGTTTAAATACTAGCGGACAGCTTAATGTGCATTTAGATAGTTTTTTCCTTTGTATTTTTGTGGTTTTTGTGCACGATATTATTCTAAGGTATTTGGAGGAGTATTTTTTGACCATATTTGTTTATATAGTCAGTGTATTATTCATCATCCAAAGACGCCTCAATTCAGCGGGCTAAACGCCTTTGATTGACACATAGGTCTCCCCCAAAGGCCGTAATCTCAGGTGCAGAGCTGGTGAGGGAGGACATTAAACACTCAAAAATATAAGATCAGAGACGCGGAGGAGCTGCGTGACTGTGATGGAGTGAAGAGACCAAAACGGTCTGCCTAAAGAAAAGAGCGGAGTGGACAAAACTCGGAGGGGTTGTGTTGTGCAGCTGCAAAGACTTTAAAGATTGGTGAAACAAGCAGGTGTGGGGAAATTACTTTTCAAACGATAAATCATGGTACAATGAATTGCTAGGTGTACCTCCCTACAAGATTTAAGCTAGAAGTTACATAGCTTCTGTGTACTTTTTAATGCATTGGGGGTGGTAGTCTTTTGCGGATTACTGTAGTCAAATCATGGAATTGAAGGCCGTTGCTGTTGAGTTAATGTTTTTTGAATAGAAAACAAAAGGATTATATAATGTCGGGATACCTGTGAAGCGAGCCCGGTTCCCACAACAAAAAGTGTAAATGCTGAGCCTCAGCTGAAGGACAAGTACATTCACGGGGGTCTGTTACAAGGCAGAACGCGGGCGAGAAAACATTCCACACTATCGGCAAGAAAAAAAAAATTAAAGCACGAATGGATTAGGTGTTATCTAAAAGGTGGTTAAATGCGGGTTATAAATATGATATGATTGATTTGATAATTTAAGGCGCAGGGGCGCAAAGACTGCAATTAATAAAAGGAATAAATGCATAAAGATCTAGTTGTTGATTTCACCTTTTAACTATTGGCAGGATTTGCCAGTACCTTATTCTGAGTTTTTGTTATGTCTTTGGGTAAAAGAGCCATTGTCAACTCGTGTTAATTTTGTGCAGGGGAAGAATGAGTTAGGGAGTATTCCAAAAGTGTTCATGAGATAGCTAAGCTAACGGTATAATTTCTATAACCAGGAGGAGAGCGGTCTAGGGGGCAAGACATGGGAAGACAAAGGGGAACTGGACATTGACTTATTTGAAAGAGTACTCAGATATTCTCGGGGGGGTAAAATAGGTACTATAAAAAAGTATGGTGAAGAAAATTACGTGTACAGAGTTACTATGAAAAAGTAAGCTGATTGCCGAACCTAAATAGCGGTACCCAACACTGTTCAGCAAAGGGTTTAGAGTCAATTAGCAGGCTAGTTAGAGTTATTTTCGTGCATTTTTGCTGAATCTGTTCTCACTCGCGCAGCGGCCAAGAGTGGATTAGACCGGTGGAGTTCTCCTGACTGTTTCCTAAGTGAAAACGCGTGAGACTAGTCAACCGAGGAGTATGAGGGGTGAAACGCGTTATGCCAATCACATGATCCATTCCCGATGATATCTGAGTTACAATGAGTGCCATTGTATTTCTCCCTGCGAGCAGTGATCGATGTGAAGCGGAAAACCTACTTCAAGACAGCCGCAAGAACGAGCAGGCACGTACAACATCACCTCGCCGCCAAGAGATCCCATAACGAGTGGACAAGACGACGTGAGGGTTTGAACAGCCCGCACAGGATGATGTCACTGAGATCAGCTGCTCGCAGGATACCGATTAAGTGAACGTTCAACTTGCTGATTGGTCGGAGAAGAAAGGACGGCACACCCAGTGGGTTTAAAAATGTATATAATTGGCAGAAGTGTTGAAATAAAATACCATCTCTAATACACTGCCACTAGATTTGACAAAGAATTAGTTGTTTTCTGTGATCGAATCAACATGGTTTTGTGTTGGAGTCGTAAAAAGTATTCTGGACTGCAATGTTAATCCACAGGAACAGGCAGTTGATTTAGTGTTATGATTGTAGTGTGTGAGGAGAGAGGATTAGGCGGTTGTGAGTGGGGTGTATGAAAAGGAGGGTGGTGGTTGGCGGGTCTGTTGTGCAACTCTGGTGGTTGTGGGGCCCGACTGAACAGTACTAAATGTGTAATAATGACACAGGTAATACAGTATTACAAGGAGACTGTGGACTTTCAGACTTACCACCCATGTCCCCACTTTCAAAACGCTTTAAATCCACATACTGTAGTTAGTTGAATCTGAAATAGCCCAAGTCCTCCTGTGCTGGGTTGGTTTAGGTGTAGGATTGGTGTAGGGCGATAGAATATACGTTCTGTACAGTATAAACACCATTACGCCTATGCACTAGGAGAAGTCCCCCACTTTCCACAAAAACACTGTGTGGTGTGTGTAGATGGTGTGAGGAGCGTGTGTGCTTATTGAGAGTGTGTGTTGATGGTGTGTGTGGTGTGCGTATGTTAGAGTTTGTGTGGTGTGTGGTGTGTGTTGTGAGAGAGTGTGTGTGTGTGTTGAGTGAGTGTGTGTGTGTGTGTGTTTTTGTGTTTGTGTGTGTGTGTTTGTGTGGTGTGTGGGTGTGTGTGTGTTGTGAGTGGTAGTGTGTTGAGTGAGTGTGGTGAGTGTGAGTGTGGTAGTGTTGTGTGTTTATGGTGAGTGTTTTGTGTGGTTGTGTTTGTGGGGTGAGTGTTTGTGAGGAGTGTGGTGTGGGGGTGTGTGTTTGGTGGAGGTGTGAGGGGTGTGGTTGTGTGTGTGAGGGAGTTTGGAGTGTGTGTGTGTTTGTGATGGGTATGTTTGTGTGAAGTATGGTGTGTGGTGTGTTGAGTGGTGTGTGTGTGTGTGGTTGGTGGGGTTGAGGGGTGTGTGTGGGTGTGTGTGTGTGTGTGTTTTTTTGTGTGTGTGTGTGTGTGTGTGATGTAGAGATGTGCTGTGTGAGTGTTTGTGTGGTATGTGTGTGTGTTGTGTGTGTGGTGTGTGTGTGTTGTGTGTGTGTGGTGTGAGAGAGAGAGAGGTGTGTGGGTGTGTGTGTGTGTGTAACAGCTGTCTTATGTGTGTGTGTGTGTGTGTGTGTGGGTGTGTGTGGGTGTTGTGTGTGTGAGTGGGTGAGTGTGTGGGAGTGTGTGTGTGTGAGTGGGTGAGTGTTTAGGTGATTGTTTGTTGTTTGTGATGTGAGTGTGAGGGTGATTGTTGAGTGTGAGTGTGTGTGTGGTGTGAGTTAGTGTGGTGTGTGAGTTAGTGGTGGTGGGTTTGTGTGTGTGGTGTGTGTGTGTGGTGAGTGTGTGTGTGTGTGTGAGTGTTTGTGTGTTTGTGTGTGTGGTGTGTGTGTTTGTGTGTGGTGGTGGGTGAGTGTTGTGTGTGAGTGTGAGTGTGAGTGTGGTGAGTGTTTGTGTGTTTATGGTGAGTGTTTGTGTGTTTGTGAGTGTGTGTGTGTGATTGTGAGTGTGTGAGTGTGTGTGAGTGACTGAGTGAGTGTGTGTTGGAGTGTGTGTGGTGTGTGTTGGTGAGTGATATCGAGAAAACGCGGCAGTCGAACCAAAGAAAATGAGCGTCTGTTAAACTCCACCTCTGAGCCAACACACACACACACACACACAACTCGCAGAGACACACCCACACACTGACATACACACTCTGCACCACACACTCACAGAGACACACGACACAACACGTTTATGTGCTTTTCACCGCCAAGATCTTAATCATGCAATGTTAATACATTGAAAATCAATTTGTTATGAATTTTTTTTTCTTTACTTTTTTTTTCCTCGTTCATCTGTTGATTATTTTATCTTTTTAAGCACTTTGTGTATGAAAATTTCTGTAAACCTGCCTTGCTATGGGAATTTGGTGTCCATTAAATACAATAGTTTGCAATTAAATAACAACCTGCCTGTGTGTGTGTTGTGTGTGTTGTGTGGTTCACAGGTGGCTTCTTCCACCACAGGCTTTAAATGCGTATTACCTGCCAAACAAAAACCAGATGGGTGAGTATCATAAACACACACCTGAATATTGAGATACACTTGGAAGTTTGGGCATCTTTTTTTAAATAAATTTATACTTTTATTCATCAAGGACGCATTAAATTGATCAGTGATATTAAGACGACTTTATACTTTACAGTATATTTTCTTTAAAAATAAAGGCTGTTCTTTTGACTTTCTAATTCTTCTGTGATCATGAAAAATAAGGGGTTTCCACAAAATTATTGTGCAGCACAACTGTTTTCAACATGAGAATATGCAGAATCAGATCATAATTCAGAATGAGCTTTAATGTTCCAGGTATGGTTTACCCAGAACGAGGGAATTTGGTTTCGTGACAGCAGCGCCACCGTGTAACAGAATGAAATGCAGAACAAAAACACAGATCATAAAAATAAAACAGAACAAGTACATAATTAATAAAAATATATTTGACAAATTGGGATGTACAGGTATATAACATAACAGTTGTATGTACAGGTAATTAGGTGCAAATTGATGTAGACTGAGTGTTGTGTTTAGATAAATAATGTATGAGTGAATAATATTGTGTGTTCCACAGTTATTGTCAATGTCATGAGATGGATGCCTGAGGAAAAACTGTCCTGTGTCGGTCTTCTGGTTCTCAAGCTCCTGTACTTCGACCATCCGCTGGCAACATTCAAGAGTGGATGTTCTGGATTTGGGGGTCCCATAGTGAGGGGTCCCTTGTGTCCCTCTGGATGAGTGCAGCTCTTGGAGAGTGGGGAGGGTTGTATCAGTGATTTGCTCAGCAGTCCGGACTGTCTGCTTTAGTCTTCTGAGGTCAGTTTTGGTAGATGAGCTGAACCAGACAGATATAGAAGTGCAGATGACAGTTTCAATGATGGCGGAGTAGAACTGTTTCGGCAGCTCTTGTGGCAGGTTGAACTTCTTCAGCTGGCGAAATAAGTACAACCTCTGCTGGGCCTTTTCAACAATGGAGTCAATGTGAGTGTCCCAATTCAAGTCCTGAGAGATAGTGGTGCCAGGAACCTGAATGTCTCCACTGTCATTAACAGTGCTGTTCATGATGGTGAGTTGAGGGAGAGCAGGGGGGTTTCTCTTGAAGTCCACGATCATCTCCACAGTTTTGATGGTGTTCAGCTCCAAGTTGTTAAGACCGCACCAGACAGCCAGCTCTTTAACCCCCTGTCTGTAAGCAGACTCGTCACCGTCCTGAATTATGCCGATGAGTGTGGTGTCGTCTGCGAACTTCAGGAGCTTGACAGAGGGTTCTTTAGATGTGCAGTCGTTGGTGTACTGGGAGAAGAGCAGTGGAGAGAGAACAAAACCCTGAGGAGCTCCAGTGCTGATTGTACGGGTGCTGGATGTGTATGTTCCCAGCCTCACTAGCTGCTGCCTGTCTGTCTGACGCTTTTTGTATCCACTACAGACGGAGGTGTGCACGGAGAGATGAGAATTTGGGCATTAGTAGTTTGTGATATGGTGTAAGCGCGAGCTAAGTCCACGAACAGTCCCTCACATAATTCCCTTGTCTGTCTATGTTGCGAACATATGCAGTCCCTGTTTACTGCTCCCCACAGACCTTTTTGCTCTGTAGGCAAACTGAAGAGGTTCCAGCAAGGGTCCAGTGATGTCCTTTAGGTGGGCCAGCACCAGTTTTTCAAATGATTTCATGACGACAGACGTTAGAGCCACCGGCCTGTAGTCATTAAATCCTTTAATTTTGGATTTCTTTGGGATGGGGTGATGGTGGAGCGTTTGAAGCATGAAGGTGACTTCGCACAGCTCCAGTGATCTGTTTAAGATCTGTGTGAAGATGGGGGCCAACTGGTCAGCACAGGATTCCAGACAGACTGATGTAACACAATCTGGGCCTGATGCTTTTCTCCTTTTCTGCTTCCGGAAAACCTGGCGCACCTCATCTTCGCTGACCTGAATTGCAGGTGTGGGGGAGAGGGAGTTTGCTGGAGGTGTGAATGGTTGTGTGAAGAGGTGTTCAGGGCGGGTGTGTGGTGTCTTTTCAAACCTGCAGTAGAAATCGTTCAGATCGTCTGCCAGTTGTTGATTCACCACAGTGCTGGGGGATGGTGACTTGTAATTAGTGATTTCTTTTAGACATTTCCACACTGATGCAGAGTCACTGGAAGATAATTTAATCCTTATTTTTACAGAATAATTCCTCTTTGCCACTCTGAATTCACCTCTAATCGAATGTTCTTGAGCGCAAATCACATTTATACTGATTTCTGAAGATCATGTGACACTGAGACGGGATAAGGATTTCTGGAAACAGCTTTGATCTCAGAAATAAATTAAAGTTGAACAGATATTCAAATAGAAAACATTTTCATTTCAATTGTAATAATATTTCAGATTTTTACTGTATTTTTGATCAATAAATGCACCTTTGGTGAGCATAAGAGATTTAATAACATGAATAAATTGTACCAACCCCACATTTCTGAACGCTAGTGTATATCATCCTACTTATTTACTGTATTTTTCTCTCATGGTGAGGGCTTTCCATTGACAGCTGTTGTTTTTAATGATATTTTCTTCACACAAACCTTTCAGCATTCGTACATCTTCACTGAGGCGTTATTTATTATATGTATTAATTTGTTTTCCAGCTGCACATCACAAAGAAGCTTTCATCATTATCTGGGAAATAAATGCCACCTGTTAGAGGATCAATACAGACAGATAGAGTCAGAGAGAGAGTTCATTTTCATTACATCTTTGTTCATTCTTCATTTCTTTTCTTTGTTTTTTTTTCTTGCTCGTATAAATGCTTTGGCAATACAATCTACAGTTTGTTGCACCAATAAAGCTGATTTAAAAAAGTGAGACAGAAACAGAGATGAAACCTCATTAACTAGCGTCATATTTTTATATTGCACTTTGCTTCATCATTGTAAGCTCATCTCTCTCATTCTTTCTCTTCAGTTTTTCCTGCAGGAATTCTCCAGCCGACTCTCTATGATCCTGAATTCCCTCAGTGAGTATCACAGTCGTTCCTCTGGTGATTCTCTGTGATTCCCTCAGTCCTGAAGTCAAAGTGTGAATACAGACTGGTTACATCTTCACCAGCGGCCAGACATTCAGTGATTGTAAACTTATAGACTTCAATTGTATACATATCAGCGCTGCATGTGTGTGTGTGTGTTTGTGTGTTTGGTGTGTGTGTTTTTGTGGTTGTGTGTGTGTGTGTGTTTGTGTGTGTTTTATAGTACATCTTGATACAGTCTTAAATGTTCAAGCATCAGCACCTATGTGTGGTGTGTTGCAGGGGCGGTGGTGAAAATGGCTTTACGGGGCGTCTTTGAGAAAGTGACACTTGCTTGGTCAAAGTAGAGAGAGAGAGAGAGAGAAGTGAATGTGTTTATGGCTATTGTGGCTTTTCTCTGAGAGCTGCAGCCTTGTATTGATTTCCCTTCACAAAATCTGTTAGAGGGGACAAATATTAGCAGACCACACACACTCACACACTATCATACACACACACACACACACTCACAGCACGACACACACTATCATACCCACACTCTGTGACAACACTATCAGGCAACACAAGGACACAACAACACACACACTATCATACACATCACACTTACACACTATCTCAACACACACCACAGCATCCACATCTCACCACACCTATCATACACACACACTTACACACGCTGACACACACCCTACACCCACATCACACACACACACAACAGCACGACACACACACACACATACTCACACAGTAGCATACACACACTCACCACACTATCATCATACACACCGCACACGACACACAAACACCAGGGCAAGCACACATCACCCACTATCATACACACACACACGGACACATCACACGCACGACATGTACTATCACTCACTCACAGAACATGACCCAAATCAGCACCCACAATGACATACTATCACACTTGACACAGAGCACCCACAAACTTACACAGCACTTACACACACTGCACAACGAGAACATCTATCATACACACACAACACTTACACACACTTTTTTCTCAACACGACACACACAATCACACATCACACACAACCACTAATCAATTCACGACACACACACAGCGTCACGAGTAGGAAACAGTTACACCACTCACTCACTACTTATCGCATAACCAGCCCAAAGCACTTACAGGTCACCACTCACATAACACTGATCTACCACACGACACACAAACCTGCACTACAGTTACACACACACGCCACTAATCATCACAACACACACTTACACACAACTCACAACACTAGCATACACACAACACTTGACCGACAACATCAAAGCTTCCACCTATCAGATACAGCACACTCACCCTATCTATAAGACAGGCAACCACTGCACCACACACACTCCAACACTATCGATACACCACACACTTAGCACACACTCAACACACTATCATTCGACACACACTTACACATCACTCACCTACCACAACATCAGATCAGCACAACTCACACCGATCCATACACACACACAACACACGCTCTACATACTATCATACGGCAATTCACACTCACACACTATCATACATCACGACCTCAACACTACGCATTACTACACACACACACTTACACTACACATCACATCTGATCATATAGCACACACAAACCAACACCGTGCCCCACCTCACAACTATCCATACACACAACAAGTATCCCCACTGCACAACTATCATAGCCGAGCCTAAATACACCCTCACACATTATAATGCATCATACACACACACGCACACCACAAACCACTATCATACCCACACAACACACTTACACACACTCACACACTACATAAACACACACTTACACACTACCACACTCACACTATCATATGACACACACTCACACTATCATACCAACACACTCACACTACTATCATCCACACACACTCACTACACGTATCATACACAACACCCACTTACACACACTCACACACTATCCTACACACACACCTCCCCACACTATCCTACACACACACCTCACCACTTCATACACACACCACTTACACACACTCACCCACTACATACACACGACTACTTCACAACACACACACACTCACACTATCAATACACACATCTCCACTATCATACACACACACATCACACAACACTATCATAACCCAACACCACTACCACTCACACCTAATCATACACACAAAAGCCCACCACACACATCCACACAGTTACACACCAACAACTCACACTATCATACACCACACACACACTTACATCACACCACAACCTATCATAACACACACCCACCCACACTCACACCTTACACAGCACACACTCACTACTATCACATACACACCACCCTGACACACACTCATCACACTATCATACACACACACTTTACACACCCGCACATCTATCATAGAACACACAACTCACAACTATCTACACACACACTAACGCACCACTATCAAACACACACCACACACCTCATACACACACATACACACTTGACACACACTCACCCACTATCATACCACCACTTGTACACACCTTCACACTCACACTATCATCACACACTCAACTGCTATCATACACACACACCTCACACTATCATACACACACACTCACACACTATCATACACACACACTCGCACACTATCATACACACACACACTTACACACACTCACACACACACACAATCACACACACAAACACACACACAATCTCACATACACACGCGCGCACTCACACACACACACACACAAACAAACACTCACACACTATCACTCACACACACACACACTATCACTCACACTATCACACTCACACTATCACTCACACTATCACACTCACACTATCACACACACACACTCACACTATCATACACACACACTCACACACACACTATCGATACATAATCATAACACACACTCACACACGGAACACTATCCTACACACACACTCCACACTATCCTACCACTCAAGAACACTCACACAGCATATCAGGACACACACACACGCACACCCACACACGCACAAACTATCATACACACACACTCACACACTATCATACACACACACACACACACTATCAACCCACACACGCACCTATCATACACCACACTCACACACATCATACACACCACAATCAGCACACTATCATACCACACACATTCACACAAACACACTCACAGGGCACACTATCATACACACACACCAACCACTATCATACACACAAAACCGCTCACACACTTTATCATAATAAAGCAAAACAGCGGAGGACACAACACTTACCACACTCACCACACTATGCATACAACACTACACTACACACACCAACACGCACACTAGCATATACACACACTCCCACTATCATAGCACAACACACTCACACACCCTATCATACACCACACACACTCACACACTATCATACACACACACACACTCACACACAGACACTCACTCACACACACACGACACACACACACACACACGACACACAACACACTTACACCCACTATCAGACAGCACACACTCACACCTATCCTACACACAAACACTTACACACACCCACACACTATCGACACACACACTTCCTATCACCCACACTCAACTATTCATACACACAAACACGCACCCCACACGAATCATACACACAGACACACTTACACTCACACCCTACATATAGCACACCATCATCACACATTTTTATTTAGTATCATTATTTAGTATACTTTTGTTAATATTAGTGCATTAGATTTTATATTTTTATATACCTTATATTATAATTATTATATTTAGGTAAATATATATTCTTTTTTAGTATATAAATTGTTTTAAATTTTTTGGTGTGTTTTTTTGCAATTTTTAGTGTTTGTGTGTGTGTGTTTGTGTATTATATATATAAACACACGTGTTTTGTGAATTTATGATATAACATAGGGCATTTAATTTAGATTATATTTAATCTTTTATATGTCAGTTTTAGTTTATTTTAGTAAATCAGTTAAACAAATGAAAATGAGAAATAGCTGAACGACGGAATAACTACTGAAATAAAATAATGGTGGAAGTTTAGAGTTAACGATAATAAACCTGGTGTTAGTACCTACTTAATCATATTGTGGGGACAAATTTGTACCGAGAAGTGAGCAAAACAATGACAAAACCTCCTCCTTTTGGGGACATACTGATTGGTAAAACAGTATAAAAATTAAAGTAAAGAAAGTGTTTTATAAATGAAATAAATGCAGTTTTGTGTTAGGGTTAGTGTTTCAGTTACAGTATTTATAACTAGCGGTCTATAAAAACAATATGAGTCTTTGTAGTAACTCTATGTAGATCAGTAAACCTGTGTTGTAGGCTGTATTGTGAGTCTCTGCTGCTGTCTGCTGTTCATTTCTGTGATGCACATTAAAGATCGGATGAGATTGAGTGTTGAGTGTATTCTTCATGATCAGGAGTGTTTTTCTTGTGTTTTAGGTCACTGAATTACGGAGGAATCGGAGCGATCATCGGTCACGAGCTCACGCACGGATACGACGACTGGGGTGAGACAGAAACCTGTAATAACACTCCTGTAATAATGAACGAGTTAAACATTATTCAGAGATCTCTGAGTAACACAGACAGATGCAGCAGTGAAACATATGATCTGCATGACGTCTGTCGCCTGTCAGTTCTTCTGAACATCATGACTGGATCACTCTGTATCTCATGGCATTTTTTAGGATTTTGGCATATGATGTCATTTTTCGAGTCATGTGACTTCTTCCTGTTTGCTGATAGGTGGGCAGTACGATCGCTATGGCAACCTGAAGCAGTGGTGGACGGAAGAGTCGTACAGGAAGTTTCAGAAGAAGGCGGAGTGCATCGTCAAACTCTATCACCTCACTGTTTACAACCAGAGTAAGAACACACACACACACAACACACACACACACTTACGACACACGCACTGCACGCGCACACACACCCCCACTTACAGACACATTCACGCACGTGCACACACCCAAACACAAACACCACACCCACTTACAGACACACACTCAGGACCTATAGACACATACACACACACACACACACAGACAGACATACACACACTCACACACACACACACACACACACACACACACACACGTCACAGATAACACCACCACACACTTACAGACACACACTCACTGACACATACACACACACACACAAACACACCCACTTACAGACACACACTCACTGACATATGACAGACAGACACACACACACACACAGACAGTATGCTACACACACACTACCACGTCACACACACACTACACATTACACACACACCAGTCACTCACACACACACTTACAGACACACACTCACTCACACACACACACTTACAACCACTCACTGGGGGGACAGACATCCAGACACATACATCAGCAAACACACGCACACACACACAGAGACACACGCACGTGCACACACACACAAACACACTCACTTACAGACACACACTCACTGACACATAGACACAGACACACACACACACACACTCACTGACTCTCGCACACACACACACTCACTGACACATACAGACACAGACAAACACACACACACTCCTCACACATATGTTTACTCATCTAAAGGTGGACATTGCATAGATTTATAGTGTTTTTATGTAGCAGGTTAGTTATACATACTATCCGCACACACAACTCCTATCTAATTGTTATTTCCTTTTTCTTGCGCACACTTTTGTCTTGATTTTCCAGTACAAATATCTAAGCATTCTTAAATCAAGATACTCACTGAGCTGGCAAAATGACTAAGGATATTAACAAAAAATTACTAAAATTAAGTGAATTTTTGCTTACAACTGGGAAAAATATTTGCCAATGACGTCAGAAAAAAAACTAGTTTTTTCTTTGAATTAAGTTTATTTTGTTTGTCTGTTTATCTTGTTTTAAGCAAAAACTTTTCATCATTTTCAGAAACAAGAACTTTTTTATCTAATGCCGTTTGCTTCGGTTCAGTAAATGTGTCTTAAATTAAGAATGTTAGATATTTGTACTGGAAAACAAGACAAAATGCTGAGGAAAATGCTTTTTTTGCAGTGTGTTTGTACCCAAAAGTGAGCAAAACCTAACAAAACCTCCTTTTGGGGACATTCTCATTTGTAAAAACAGTATAAACATAAAGTAAATTTGTTTTGTTTGTTTTTTAAATGCATAAAGTGTTCCTGTTAGAGCTAGGGAAACTAAAACTAAACTAAAGAGAATCATAAAAGGCCGTTTTACTACATGAAATAAATAATTATTAACGGTGTGTGTGTTTTGTGTGTGTGTGTGTGTGTGTAGGTTAACGGGCATCTTACTCTGAGCGAGAACATTGCTGATCTGGGTGGACTGAAGTTGTCTTATAATGTGAGTTTTATCACTTCCTACCTTGAAAAGTGCAATAAAACACCATTTGAAATGGATTTTTTTCAGCTTGAAAACTTGCTTTAAAAGTTTAAAGCAATGCTTTAAAGGTAAAGTTTCTATATTAAACAATAAAAAAAATGTTTAGCAATGTGTGCAGAGACTAAAAGTCAATACAAGTCACCTTTTTTCTGTAGTGCTTTATAAAGATTGTTTTAACTCTGAAAATGTTTTTATTTTTGTCATTTTCCAGTACAAATATCTAAACATCCTTGTATCTCCAGGAGTCACAAATGACTTTAGCTGTACGTCTTATTTCCTGAAAAATGATAAAAATAGTCAACTCTTTTTTTAAGATGTTACAATCACTGAAGGCGAGTATAGACGAACCCAAGTGCAGCTTTATTAAATGCAAACGTGAGCACATACAAAAAACAAACAAAGACTTGGCTAAACTTGGCTTGGAACAAACATAAACGTAACCTCATCAACAAGGATTAGCACAAACACAAGCTAGACAAGAGACAATGGCAAATTAGTGGCTATTATTAAACAAAGAGGTGCAGCATGCAAGCATAAACCATAGCCAAGACAAACAGAACATCAACGCGCTTGACACGACTCAACCAATGAAACATACCTAAGGACCAATGTAGGCGCAAGGAACACCTGTACAAAGAACATGACCGAGGCAAAACTACAAAATAAAAGGCATTAAAACAATGAAAATGAAACAAACCCATGTTACAAAAGACAACATTCAACAGGTTATTGCTGAAGTGAAAGCATAAAAAATTCTAGAAGTTTAAATTTACTTTAAAGAAAATGTACTGTATACTAAAAATACATAATAAATATTTTATAAAATTGTCAAAATATTTTGGAATTTAAAATTGGTGTAAAATTAAAGCCATATGTCTAAATAAGTTATGTTTCAAATTTGAAGTTGATATCACAAAAATTGAGCTATACCGAAAATAGCCACCGGGTGACACCCAAACTCCACTGAATTTTTCACATTGCATAACAGCATAGTTTCATGGGATCATCTGTGAATCGTGATTTGTTTTCCGGTCTGCAGGCGTATCAGAAGTGGGTTCGTGAACACGGGCCGGAGCGTCCTCTGCCGGGACTCAAATACACACACGAGCAGCTCTTCTTCATCGCGTTCGCTCAGGTAAACCAGATTCGTTCATACAGCACTAGTTAGCAGTTTCAAAGTAACGCATTACAATATTGCATTACTCCCTAAAAAAGTAACTGATTACGTTAGTTACTTTTTATGGAAAGTAATGCGTTACGTTACTTTTGCATTACTTTTCAAATCTGGGTTGGGCTTGCTTGTTTGTTTTTAATATAAAAAGTGATATTTCTGGTAAATGTAAAAGCCCTTTCACAAGAAAAAGTGAAATGAATGAGCCTCAGGCTGAAGGAAAAGTACATTCTCGTCTGTACAGCAGAACGCAGGAGAAGAACATTCAACACTTCGGCAATAAAAAAAAATTAAGCACGAATGTTAGTTTATCTTAAGTGGTTTTTGCTTATTAGTATGATTGAATTTGATAATCGAAGCTCAGCTGCAAAGACGTTGGTTAATAAAATAGGATTAAATACATAAAGGATATTTGTGTTATTTACCATTTAACTATTGCAGATTTACATCAACTCAGAAGAACTCAAAGTAATGTGTTACTTTACTAGTTACTTAAAAAAATGAAATGTTTTCTACACATTGCATCACAGAACTGGTGTATGAAGAGACGATCGCAGTCGATTTACCTGCAGCTGCTGACGGATAAACACGCACCTGAACATTACAGGTAATACACAGCGAGCACAATTAATATTCCTCATTAGAAACGTTTAATAAGTCAAACATTACTTCTACAAACCAAGCTCTATCTAGAAACCGATTAGCTGGTAACTACGGTATATAATGCCATTCTTCGGTTGTTATTGTTTTGCATTATGCTTAACAGCTCATTAATTCTGCACGTTGAAATAATTTGATATAGCGTTACATGTTGGCATGTGTATTTAATTTTTCAGAAGAAATAATTTCAATATAAGGCTGTTAAACTCAATAAAACAAAAATAAAACTAAGTAAAAAATTAAAGAAAGTAAATAATTTCATAACCAAATAAATTAGTGCATTAGTGTAATTAAGGCATGTTTATATCCAATTCATAAATACTTAAAGCAGTTCACTAATTTTAAATTATTCATCCTCGTTTATCTGATACTTAAGTATGACCAGTGTTAGTTTAGTATCACTGAGAATATTAGAGTTTTTTATTTATATTTTGGGAATTAGTTTTATTAAATTTTTAAATATTTGATTTTCCATTTGGAATCTTTCTCCTTTATTCTATATTTTTTGTGTTTCTATAATTTATATTATTTATATTCTTTTTTAAATTATTCTTATTTATATATTATTTTTATTGTATAATATATTATTTTCAGTTTAGGTTATTTTAGTAAATAAAATTTTATTATTCTAAATTATTCCATCTTTGTATAATCTGATACTGAATATTAATTATGTTATTTAAGTATCACTGAGATAATACTATAGTTTTTCTTAATATTTAATAGTTTTTTGATGATATATGTTCCTCACTGAAAGTTCTAGATTTTTGTGTGTTTTTGTGTCATTATTATTATTGTATTATTATATTCTTATTTAATTAATGTCCTTTTTATTTCAGTTTTTTAGTTTTAGGTCATTTTTACATCGTTTAGTAAATGAACAACTACATAAAAATGAGACATTGGTAACTGCTGAAATAAAGTGAATTAATTGTTTTTGTATATTTTTTATTTTTCAAGTTAAAACATTATTTTATTTAAAATAATATATAATTTTTTTTAGTTTTTGTTTTCAGTATCTCTTGAATATGACTTTGATTCAGATGTGTATATTTTTATATATATAAACGGTATATATATATGTATATGTATTGCTGATGTTGATGATTAGGGATTCACTATCTCTGTGTTCTGGGGTTATGGTCTGTCTGCAGGGTGATTGGCAGTGTGTCTCAGTTCGAGGAGTTCAGTCGCGTGTTTCACTGTCCCAGAGGGTCGCCCATGCATCCGGTCAACAAATGCGCCGTCTGGTGACCTTTAACCCCTGAGCGTCTCCTCATCGCCCTCGTTTCCATGACGAACCGCTCCGAGCTGCTCCCACGCCGTTTGATGTTTACAGCATTTTAGTGATCAGAAATCAACTCGTGCTCATCGACATGCGCCATATTTCACATCCATCTTTCTTTGAAATCTTTATTTTTATATCCGGATGCAGAGTGTGTCGAATCAGGCGTGATGAGGTGTGTTTTTTTTTTGCTGTGGACTTGTGCGCGTGGATGCGCGGTTGTTTGCTTTTGGTGCGTGTGCTGTTTCGCCTCGTGATTTGTGCGTATTGTGTGCGTTTTTTTGTGTTGTTTTTGTGTTGACTTGTGCGTCTCCCCCTCGTTTGCTCGGTTTCTTTTGTGTTTGGTTGTGCGCGTTGTGCTTGTGCGTGTGCGTGTAGCGTGTGTGCGCGTGGTTTGCGCGTGTGTTCGCGTGTGTGCGCGTGTTTCGTGATAGTGCTGTGTGTGTGTGTTTGCGTGTGTGCTTCGCCTCCGGTGTGACTTGCGGTGTGCGTGTGTGTGTGCGTGTTCGTGCGTGTGCGTGTGTGCTCCCTCCGGCGGCTGCGGTTGCTTGTGCCGTGTGTGTGTGGTCGTGCGTGTGCGGTGAGTGTGCATTCGTGCGTGTGCGCTGTGTGGTGTCAAATCAGGGGCTTGTGAGTGAGTGTTGTGTGTGAGTGTGAGTGTGATAGTGTGAGTGTGAGTGTGTGTAAGTGTGAGTGTGTGAGAGTGTGTGAGAGTGTGTTTTCGAGTGTGTGAGAGTGTGTTTGTGTGTGTGTGGTTTGTGTGTGTGCATGTGTGAGTCGAAATCCGGTGTGATGAGGTGAGTGTGTTGTGAGTTTTGTGAGTGTGAGTGTGTGATTCGAATCAGGCGTATAGGTTGAGTGTGAGTGGTGTGTGGTGTGTGAGTGAGTGTTAGTGTGAGTGTGAGTGGGAGTGTGTGTGTCAAATCAGGCGTGATGAGGTGAGTGTGTGTGAGTGTGAGTCGAATCAGGCGTGATGAGGTGGGTAGTGTGTGCTTGATTGTGTGTGTGTGTGTGTGTGTGAGTCGAATCAGGCGTGATGAGGTGAGTGTGTGGTGAGTGTGTGTGTGAGTGTGAGTGTGAGTCGAATCAGGCGTGATGAGGTGAGAGTGTGTGGTGTGAGTGTGTGTGTGTGAGTGTGATTGTGAGTCGAATCATGCGATGATGATGGTGAGTGTGTGTGTGGTGTTTTGTGTTAGTGTGAGTGTGAGTCGCATCAGGGTGATGAGGTTAGTGTGTGTGTGATTGTGAGTCGAATCGGCGTGATGAAGTGTGTGTGTGTGTGTGTGTGTGTGTGTGTGTGTGTGATGGTTTGGGTGTGTTTCTAATCAGGCGTGAAGAGGTGTGTGTGTGTGTGTGTGTGTGTGTGTGAGTGTGAGTGTGAGTCGAATCAGGCGTGATGAGGGTGTGTGTGTGTGTGTGGTGTTGGTTGTTGTTGGTGTGCGTGTGGTCGAATCGGCGTGATGATGTGTGTGTGTGCGTGGTGTTGTTTTTTTGAGTTGATTCGAATCAGGCGTGCATGAGGTGTGTTTGTGTGTGTGTGTGTTTGTGAGTGTGAGTCGAATCAGGCGTGATGAGGTGAGTGGTGGTGTGTGTGTGTTGTTAGTGTTATGTGAATTCGCAAATCAGGCGTGATGAGTTAATGTGTGTGTGAGTGTTTGTGGAGTGTGAGTCGAATCAGGCGTGCTGAGGTGTGTGTGTGTGTGTGTTGTGGTGTGTGTGTGTGTGTGTGAGTCGAATCTCTTGATGTAGTGTGTGGTGTGTGTTTGTGTTTGAGTGGTTAGTGTGTTCCCCGATACAGGCGTGATGCGGTGAGTGTGGGGTGAGTGTTTGTGGAGTTGTGAGGCGAATCAGAGCGTGATAGTGTGTGTGTGTGTGTGTGGGTGTGTGAGTGGGAGTCGCATCAGGCGTGTATAGTGTGTGTGTGTGTGTGGTGTGTGAGTGTGTGAGGGTCCGAATCAGGCGTGATGTCTGTGTGTGGGTGTGTGTGTGTGTGAGTGTGTGTGTGATGAGTGTGTGAGTCGAATCACAGGCGTGGTGAGTGTGTGTGTTTGTGGTGTGGTGTGTGTGATTGGTGAGTCGAATCAGGCGGGATGAGGTGTGTGTGTTTGTGTGTGTGTGGTGGGTGTGTGTGTGTGTGTGTGTGTGAGACGGTCCTGTACTGTAGGCATGTTGATGTTTTGATATGAAGTGTTTTGTCAGACATGTTCAGTGTTTTTAAGTAGAATTGGCTGCTGAGGTGACCGTCGTCAGCTTGACAGAGGAGACGAATCGAAATACACTGATTTCACGTTATCCCTGTATGTTGATTCTGTGGAAACCCGTTTCTGCCATGGAAAAAATATATGTGACTCTGGAGCACAAAAGCAGTGTTAAGTCGCTGGGGGATATTTGTAGCAATAGCCAACAATACATTGTATGGGTCACAATTATACATTTCTCTTTTATGCCAAAAATCATTAGGATATTAAGTAAAGATCATGTTCCATGAAGATATTTTGTAAATTTCCTACCGTAAATATATCAAAACTTAATGTTTGATTAGTAATATGCATTGCTAAGAACTTCATTTGAACAACTTTAAAGATGATTTTTTTGCACCCTCAGATTCCAGATTTTCAAATATTGTCCGATCCTAACAAACCATACATCAATGGAAAGATTATTTATTCAGCTTATTTCAGATGATGCATACATCTCAATTTCACAAAATTGACCCTCATGACGGGTTTCTTGGTCCAGGGTCAAAAAATGTAATTGGATATTTTTCTCTCACAATTATGCCTTTTTCCTCTAAATTGCGTTTCCAAGTTACACACTCGCAATTCTGAGTTTACATCTCACCATTTTGACTTTTTCGACTAAGGTGTGTGAGTTGTACAATCTTTAAACCTTTTTCTTTTCTTGCAATGCTGACTTTTGTCTTGTAATTTTAAATTTTTTTCTTGTAATTCTGAGTTTGCATCGTACAATTTCAACTTTTTTTCCACAATTCAGACTTTTTCCCCCTCATACTTTTGACTTTTTTTCTTGCCATTTGAACTTGTTTCTCACAATTCTGACATTGTTTCTCATAATTCAGACGTATTTCTCACAATTCCAACTTTTTCTCACGATTCAGACTTTTGAGTTTATATCTTGCATTTCTGTTTTTTTTTCACCACAAAATAAAAATATTAGTTAATTAAAATGACAAAAGAACATGACTTTTTATCTCACAGTTTGGACTTTTATCCTCACACTTTCACGTTTACACTATATCTCGCAATTCTGCGAGAAAAAAAAGTTGCAATGACGTTATTAAATGTCTTTGTTCCATGGTGGAAACAAGCTTCCCGTATGATTCTGTGTTGAGCTTTTCTCAGATTGTATTTTTAATGTGATAAAAGCTTTCCTGACTCTCTCGTCCAGATCTGGAGCAGATGATTCTTGCATGATTTTTCACCTTTATGTTGTTTTCCGCTCAGGACAGAGACCCCATGGCATTCTGGGATAACGAGCGGAATATCTGAGACACATGACGACTTATTTTTGAGATAAAAATACGAGTTTATGTTCCTGATGTGATTATGTCATGTGATCTTCAGATCTGGCCTTTTTGTGTGTGTGTGATGATCTTTTGGACTTAAAAAGAACCCAACATTTCTGTCCAATCCGAGCAAACGTGTGCAGCTGCAGCCTCTCCAGTGTGAAGAGACCAACATGTCTTTGCCCGTGGAAGATGAAAGAGTAACTTTGTATAGATGAATTATACGAAAGTAAAAAAAAAAAATGTACAGGTCAAATAAAGCATGTTTGCTGTTAAAAAGTTCGAAAACACACAAAACCAAGAAAAGTAAAACAGCGTTCAGTGAAGATCTGGAAAGTGCCGTATGCTCCATAATCCATGTTTGGAATAAAACAAAGTCATATGCAACAACTGAGATCTTTCTTTTAATTTTTTTAAATAGAATTTACACTGTGTTGAATTTAAATACAAATCTTGGGACTTTTATATTTTTCCTCAGTCGCTAAGCAACACTGTGTGACTTCATTTCTATGTGATATTCCATTATATAATGTATTATTTTGTACGTATGCGAAATAGATCTTATGAACAGTTTACTACTAATTCTATGGAAACCAGCGTTGGATGTCATCGCTTCCGGTTCCGTAAGACATGCATGCATGTGATGTATTTTTACATCTTTTTTTAATTATTTTAATTATAATTCCATTAACCAAATAACATAAATATTGTACATCACTTTAAAATATTATAGTTCACGACTCGTGACTTTTATTTTGTAATCTGCAGTCCGGATGTTGTCTTCGCCGACTTCACAGCCTCTGCTTTGCGCGCTTGTGTTTTGTTTCCTGTTTGAACTAAAGTTATAAATGTTACTTTAATTAAATATGATCTGAGATTAAACCCGGGTTTTAATGGACTCGAGCTCAAAACCCTCCGCGGGACGAGAAAAGGTGAACACATCTTCAACATTCACACTTTTAATATTGTAATAACAGTCAAGTACAGAGTAAACATGCAGAACTGTGTGATATAGGATGCTTTTTGATGTTATTCTTGTCTTGCGAATGTAAAACTGATATAATAATTAAGATTAAAGATGTACTTTTGTTTTTCAGAAAAGCTGGAGTTTTGTAAATAAAGCAAAATATTGTATAAGCACTTTTTAATTTATAAAAAATAAATAAATAAATGTAAAGTCCATTTTAAAATCAGTCCACAGTGAGAAAGAGAAAGGCAGTGAATACATGATGGTAACAAAATATAACCTAAGGGACGTTTTTGTTCTTTAGAAAAGGCTTTTTGCATTAACAACTAAAAAAAGCCAATAAACTGAAACAAAAACAAAAGTCATTTATAGTAAACTGTAAATGCATTACATCAGAATTCACTAGACTGACTAATGGCTTATTATTTATTTCATTTCTAACACTGTTTCATTATTTAGTCTCATGCATTTTATTCAAGCAAGTACTAATTATTAGCTATTTAATTTACAGTGTTTCTCCTGCATACATTTAATAGAATAAAATCGAGGCATTCCTGTGTGGGTGGGTGTGTGTGTGTGGGTGGTGTGTGTGTGTGTGTGTGAGTGGAGTGTGTGTGTGTGAGAGAGAGTGTATGTGTGTTGTGTGAGTGTGTGTGTGTGTGTGAGAGTGTGTGTGTGTGTGTGTGTGTTGGAGTGTGTGTGTGTGTGTGTGTGTGTGTGTGAGAGTGTGTGCGAGAGAGAGAGAGAGAGAGTGTGTGTGCGAGAGTGTGTGTGTGTGTGTGTGTGTTGGTGTACAGGAGGGTGGGACGGCGCCGCTCAGGGCCGACGATGTATGACAGAGTGTCTCTGGCATCTTACTCGGAGTATCTGCGGACGTCCCTTCATTAAACACCTGCCTTCATAACAGAGCCGTCAAGCCTTCTGAGAGCAGCGGTGCAGGTGCAGACCACACACACACCACTCTCTTACCCACTCTACACCACTCTCACACACACTCACACACACACCCACCACTCACTCGCTTACCCACTTCACACATTCCCACACACTCACCCACACACACGCCACACTCTCACACAAACACCTCCGCACTCTTCACGAACACGCAACACACACACACCAACCACACACACACACCGGTGACACTGACTTCACACACTAACACACACACACACACACACACACGCACTCCAAACACACACACACACACACACACACACGCACACACACACACAAAACACACGCACCTGTGACACCCTGCGATCTCACACACTACACTCACACACACACCACACGCATCAAACACACACCACCACACACAACACACACACACAACACACTCACTGTGACACCTGAGGGGGGGGGGTTTTTTTTGGGGGGGGGGGATATCACACACTCCACACTCACACACACACACACAAACAAGCACGCACACACAAACAACACACAACAAGCCCCACTCTCCCCACACACCATAACTGTGACACCTGAGATCTCACACACTCAGATGCACTGATGACACAAGACTCGTGTGTATGGAGAGTGATTGACAGCTGTTTGCGGCACTCATGAATAATTCAGTGCTTCGGCTCGATATATAGACTGTGTGACGTTTGAGCGAGTTACTTAAACATGCCAGAAAACGTCTGTGTTTTTAGTCTAAACTTTTCAGACATAAAATGACAGTATTTTAAAATATGTATTAATTAATTAATTGTATTTATTTAAGTTAAAATGCAGTGTAACTTGACACTGATAGTTAAAATGTAATAAAAAATTTAACAGGAAATTGCTACATGCTAAAACCGCCAACCATCAGAACCTCATAAATAAATCATTGCAAAGCAGGGTTATTAACAAAACTAAACCATAAAAATTGCTTGAAATAAAATAAACGTTAACTGAAAAATATATACATATATTTTTTTCAGTTAACATTTATTTCAAGTAATTTTTTATTTTTGCATTATTTTATTTCAAGTATTTTTATTAATATTTTATGTACATACGTTTTTAATATAAATGTATACTTACTTTATTTAGGCAAAATATTTCTCATTTTCATTTAAATAAACTCGATGTACTATAATAATGAAACAACAAAACACACTACAAAGCTGCAAAAACGATTAAAAATAATAATGGAAAATATGAAAATAAAAACTATTTTAAAATATTTTAAAAAGACAATATTAGTGTCTCAGTGACACAAAAAAAACACAAAAGTTATCTTGATATTCAAAAGCAGCTAAAGTAAACTTTAATAAATCTATAGACATAAATAAATAACAACTAAAATACTAAAACTTTAACAAAACAGCGCCACCTGCTGGAGAGTTTAGATTCAGATTCCGCCGCCTGTAGTTAACATTTTGCCTCTTGAAGACTTCTGTATGTAAATGAGCTCTCTTTTGATTGGCTGACCTTTTCATATGTGAGTGCTGCTTTGTGGCTGTGGCACTGGGCCAGTGTGAGCTGAATACATCACATCTAGATGCAGAACTCCTTGAACTGGTGTGTTTTTGCAGCTATTCTTTCCGCGCTGAAGCACCTGCAGGAGAAGATCCGTCGTCTGGAGCTGGAGCGATGTGATGCTCAGCAGAAGCTCCAGACCGTCTCCAGAGAATCCACACGCTCCGACCACAGACACACGAACCATGGTGAGCCTGTGATTTCATCCACACACATGCTATTTATGTGCTATTATAGTATTCACTCATATTTCCAATGCTTTACATTTACATTTATTAATTTAGCAGACTCACAGTCGGGGAATAATCAAGCGATTCTTCTTAAAGAGGCAGACAGACACAGCAAGTGCTCGTAATGCCAAGTTTCAAGCATTGTTCAAATAAGTACAAGCTAGACAGAGAGAGATTAAAGAAAAGAGAAAATCTTTGTATTTTATTTTAGGATGGAAGTAAGATGTGCCGAAAAAGAGGCGGTTTTCAGCTGAAAGATAGAGATGTGTGTCATAACATTTAAATTGAACGAGGGCTGGACGATATGGCCAAAATTTATTTCACGATATATTTCTTAATTTCGGTCGTTACGATATAATTCCGATATCAATATGGACACTATTAAAAAAGCCTCATAAAAATTGCCAAGAACGGCCACAACAGATGTCTTTATGAAAAATGAATTTGTCTAGTCTATGACACCTCATATAAAACCATATAATACTTTAGAAAAAAAAAACAGCACAAATAAATAAATGTTCACATTTTATTGGTATTTAGCCTTCATACAAAAAAGAAATGTGAAATCACTGTCAAATAAACATCTCAGACTATTAATAATTAGAATTCTTCAACACAGTCAAAAGTTTTGAACCGTAAGATTTGTATTGTTTTAAGAATTCTTCTGCTCACAAATCCAAACTACAGCAAAAACAGTAACATTTTTGTGAAATATTTTTACTATTTAAAATAAAAAAAACTGCTTTCTATTTGAATATATTTAAAATGGAATTATTTCATGTGATGTAAAGCTGAATTTTTAGCAGTCATTACTCCAGTCTTCAGTCACATAATCCTTCAGAAATCATTCTAACTTTGATTGTGCTAAATAATTTAGTTGATGTTGACACAGGGAGTCTAATTTTTTCAGGTTTCGTTGATGGATAGAAGTTCAGAAGAGCAGCATGATCTGAAATAGAAATCGTTTTTTTTTTTAACATTCTACTTTCTTTATCATCATTTGGACAATTAAAGCATCGTTGCTAAAAAAAGTATTAATTTCATAATTTCTTTCCCCCCCCCAAAAAAGAAGGAAACCAAGACTCCCAAGCTTTTGAATGGAATAGTGTATAATGTTACAAAAGATTTTTATTCAGATAAATGCTGATCTTTGGATCTTTCTGTTCATTAAAGAATCCTGAAAAAAATTTACTCAACTGTATATTGATAATCAGCAGATCAGCATATTATACGGTTTCTGAAGAGATCATGTGACACTGAAGACTGGAGATGATGCTGAACATACAGCTGCACATACAGAAAACATTCAGTTAGTTTAAAATATATTCAATAGGGACCAAATATTTCACAATATTGCTGTTTTTTGCTGTATTTTTGATCAAATATTTGCAGCCTTGGTGAGCAGAAGAGAATGCTTAAAAAAAAAAAAACATTAAAAATCATACTGTTCAAAAACATTTGACTGGTAATGTAGGGCGGCTGATTATTGTTATAGATTGAAACAAATGTGCTTCAGCCAGGATAAAGAATATGAAAAGTGCTCTGAGTTGCTGCAGAAAAAAGAGCAACAACAAAAACATGTCGCTGGAGACGGGCTTATTGAAAATTGAAAAACAGCTTGTCTGCCAGCAGGAGGCGCTTTAAGAGCAGCAGAAACAGCAGTTTCCCCGGTAATGGCTGTAATCAAAACAGTGCTGCGCTCATGAACGCTACTTTATCAGATAAAAATAAAAATGCCATCGAAACTTTTATGAAGACAGTCGGTTCCCTTCAAAAACATTCATATAAAAACATCCACGCCACGTTTTGATTTTAAAATGTGCAGTGCTCATGTTTATTCAACGAAGTCAAACAGCACAAATACATTCAAGTAGGGAAACAGGTACGGTATTATTGTATGTAATGTGTTTAAAAAATCGTATCACCGTTATTGAAAAAATTTATATCGCGTTACATATCGATATTGAATTATTGTCCAGCCCTAATGAAACTTTAGTAATCTGTCTTTTAAAAATTTTATTACTTGTTCTAATAGGATTATTAAATATTGGGATATATAGTGTGCCAAGGCACATTTTATTTTTTATTTTTACTAAAATAAAATAAAAAACGTAATTTTCATATTTAATAAGCATTCTTATTTTTTATCTTTATATAGATTTATTATTTTTTTATATTTACTTTTACTTTAATTTGAGTAAGTTGTATTAATTTGTTATGGGGCCATTTATAATCTTAGTTTTTGGATCATTATTATTTTTTGTATATTAAGTTTAAATAAATAATTTACATAAAGATGTTTTATATCGTAATTCAATCAAGGTTAAGTTTTAATCAGTTGTAGTTATTTAGTACGTAAACTTGGGTTTTATTTCATTTGAAATGTTTTCACTGTAACATTGTATATTGTACTCCTTAATTGTATTTTTAAAGTGGTACGAATTTTGTTGCATGCTTGGTGGTTACATGCATTTTTTATTATAATAAGGTTTTACAATAGTTTTAATAATTATAATTTTTTTCATATTGTTTTATAATTTTAAGTGCCAAGTAAAATTAAAGTTCACGTTTTTCTGTAATGTTAGTTTTTAACATTTGTATTCCAGTTGCCGGAATTATTTTCAGACATTCGCTTTAGGTTACCACGATTGACACAGATCTTTATTCCCAGCCTTACCTTTACCGTAATGCTACAGTAAATGTCTGTCTGTGTAGATCTGCTCTCTCAGCTGTCTGCGGCCGAGACTCGATGCTCACGCTTGGAGAAACAGTTGGAGCACATGAGGAAGACTGTGAGAAACACCGAATCGGACAGAAGCGCTGTGCTGCGCCGACAGGTGCGTCACACACACACAGAACCCGCTGCAACGGGTGTTTGTGTGTGTGTGTGTGTGTGTTAATATCCCGTGTGTTGTGCAGGTGTCTCTGGAGCGTCTGGGTTCAGCGGATCGGGCCGATGTTCAGCTGAAGCTGCAGAAGCTGGATCTGCTGGAGCAGGAGTATTATCGGCTGACGGAGACTCAGAGCGCCGCCGAGAGGAAGATCAGACAGCTGGAGAGGAAACTACAGGAAGAGGAGCATCAGAGGAAACTGGTGCAGGACAAAGCAGCTCAGGTTCGTCTCTCTGTCAGTTAGGGCCGGAGCAATAAATCGATGCATCGCCAATAGATTAATTAATGATTCTTTGGGATGTAACCATATCCAAATCTCACGATGCGATAATATCGCGATATGAAGTAGTCCACGATACGATATTTATTGCGATATTTATAAAAATAAAAAAAAGACATGAAGAATTGGAAAATGTTTTAATTTTGTACATTTTAAAGTTAAATTACGCCATCTAATGCACTTTGAGAGTTCAAAATTAAGAGCTCCAACCCATGTTCTTAACTAAGTCCGAAAAAAGTCTCGTACCTGAACTTTAAAGGGACTCGACCCTCTTTTTATTTGTGATATAGTGTCTCAGTCTAAATTACAGTCACACTGCTGTTTTAGGAAGCCTAATAAATTAGAATAGAATAATAACAACAATGACAGTAATATAGACATATATTAACAATTTTGCTGTAAGATAAATGAAAATATTTCATAGGAATACTATTTTTGCTTTACACTGCAGTAGGGAAATTACAATACTTCTTTCCTAATTTCTACACTTTGAAAGAGATATTTTGTGAGTTTTTTTTTTTGTGATGGCAACGCTTCACCTGCAGCTTTAATCAAGAAAGGGAAGAGTTCAATAGTGACTAGAAGGAGAGCAGCAGTTGAACATAAAATAATCATTCATACAGTTTGAAAAGGTTGAAGCGAATTACAAGGGTGTTCATAGTGGGCTGTGTTTACATTAAACTAGCGTCATAAAAGCATAAAAGCCAAGATGCAAGTACATTTAACCTCTTACACGACTCAGCCGAATGCACAAGAGCTCTTCTTTGCGAGCATTGGAGTGTGCAGTTAAAAACTAGCCTAGAGCGCCATCTGCTGTTAGAAACTAAGCTCAGAATCGATTCCAGAGAGAAATGCATTCCGAAAATCTCAGAATCAATCCACGATGCATCGTGATGTTAACTGTGTCTATCTGTTCTGTGGTCAGTTGCAGACGGGTCTAGAAGCCAATCGTCTGCTCATCCAGTCTGTGTCTCCACGTCCACATAAATCCAGCAGAATCAAACCAAAGAAGCTCTCAGCAAAGGTAAACGAGCACAGACAGATCTGATTCCTCTAACGCATTTACTTAATACAAACTACTTAAGAGGTGGGGATATGATGTCAACTGCAGTAAGAAAGAACATCACAATATAGTAATCCTGCTTGAAATCCGAGATGTTACTAATTAAATTTAAAGCCATATGATATATTTCTCAACTTCATTGCTTAAATGACTGCTAATGTTAAATTCACACTAGGCTCTTTTAGGGTTGCAAAAAGGTGGAAAATATAGAAATTATGGAAACTTTCCATGATTCGTTTTGGAATATTCCCGGGATTTTTGGAAATTTTTCCGGAAATGTGCAACCCTAGGCTCTTTGACACCGCTAATTTTCACTGCAGACAACTCATGTTTTTTCTTCTCTTTTTCCATGGTATCATTATTGACGCTTTTGAGAATTATACCCTCTTGCACAGAACAAAACCAACCAATATTTAAATCTCGTAATAAAAAACAACTGATATTTAAATCTTATAATTGAAAAAACGACAGATATTTTAATCTCATAATAGACCAAAAATTACCGATATTTAAATCTCATAATAGACCAAAAATTACCGATATATTTAAATCTCATAATAGACCAAAATTGGCTGATATTTAAATCTCGAAATAGAACAAAACTGACCAATATTTAAATCTCACAATAGAACAAAACTGACCAATATTTAAATCTCATAATAGAACAAAACTGACCAATATTTAAATCTCACAATAGAACAAAACTGACCAATATTTTAATCTCACAATAGACCAAAAATGACCGATATTTAAATCTCATAATAGACCAAAATTGGCTGATATTTAAATCTCGAAATAGAACAAAACTGACCAATATTTTAATCTCACAATAGACCAAAACTGACCAATATTTAAATCTCATAATAGAACAAAACTGACCAATATTTAAATCTCACAATAGAACAAAACTGACCAATATTTAAATCTCACAATAGAACAAAACTGACCAATATTTTAATCTCACAATAGACCAAAACTGACCAATATTTAAATCTCATAATAGACCAAAAATGACCAATATTTAAATCTCATAATAGAACAAAACTGACCAATATTTAAATCTCACAATAGACCAAAAATGACCGATATTTAAATCTCATAATAGAACAAAACTGACCAATATTTAAATCTCACAATAGAACAAAACTGACCAATATTTAAATCTCACAATAGAACAAAACTGACCAATATTTAAATCTCACAATAGAACAAAACTGACCAATATTTAAATCTCACAATAGACCAAAAATGACCGATATTTAAATCTCATAATAGACCAAAAATGACCAATATTTAAATCTCATAATAGACCAAAAATGACCAATATTTAAATCTCATAATAGAACAAAACTGACCAATATTTTAATCTCACAATAGACCAAAAATGACCGATATTTAAATCTCATAATAGACCAAAAATGACCAATATTTAAATCTCATAATAGACCAAAAATGACCGATATTTAAATCTCATAATAGACCAAAATTGGCTGATATTTAAATCTCGAAATAGAACAAAACTGACCAATATTTAAATCTCACAATAGAACAAAACTGACCAATATTTAAATCTCACAATAGAACAAAACTGACCAATATTTAAATCTCACAATAGAACAAAACTGACCAATATTTAAATCTCACAATAGAACAAAACTGACCAATATTTAAATCTCACAATAGAACAAAACTGACCAATATTTAAATCTCACAATAGAACAAAACTGACCAATATTTAAATCTCACAATAGAACAAAACTGACCAATATTTAAATCTCACAATAGAACAAAACTGACCAATATTTAAATCTCACAATAGAACAAAACTGACCAATATTTAAATCTCACAATAGACCAAAAATGACCGATATTTAAATCTCGTAATAGAACAAAACTGACCAATATTTTAATCTCACAATAG
This sequence comes from Sinocyclocheilus anophthalmus, assembly GCA_018155175.1. NCBI lineage: Eukaryota > Metazoa > Chordata > Actinopteri > Cypriniformes > Cyprinidae > Sinocyclocheilus > Sinocyclocheilus anophthalmus. The sequence continues at coordinate 57,906 of JADLZN010009511.1, read as the reverse complement.
ACCAAAACTGACCAATATTTAAATCTCATAATAGACCAAAAATTACCGATATATTTAAATCTCATAATAGACCAAAAATGACCAATATTTAAATCTCATAATAGACCAAAAATGACCGATATTTAAATCTCGTAATAGAACAAAACTGACCAATATTTTAATCTCACAATAGACCAAAAATGACCGATATTTAAATCTCATAATAGAACAAAACTGACCAATATTTAAATCTCACAATAGAACAAAACTGACCAATATTTAAATCTCACAATAGAACAAAACTGACCAATATTTAAATCTCACAATAGAACAAAACTGACCAATATTTAAATCTCACAATAGAACAAAACTGACCAATATTTAAATCTCACAATAGAACAAAACTGACCAATATTTAAATCTCAAAATAGAACAAAACTGACCAATATTTTAATCTCACAATAGACCAAAACTGACCAATATTTAAATCTCATAATAGAACAAAACTGACCAATATTTTAATCTCATAATAGACCAAAAATGACCGATATTTAAATCTCATAATAGAACAAAACTGACCAATATTTAAATCTCACAATAGAACAAAACTGACCAATATTTAAATCTCATAATAGACCAAAATTGGCTGATATTTAAATCTCGAAATAGAACAAAACTGACCAATATTTTAATCTCATAATAGACCAAAAATGACCAATATTTAAATCTCATAATAGAACAAAACTGACCAATATTTAAATCTCTTAATAGACCAAAAATGACCGATATTTAAATCTCATAATAGACCAAAAATGACCAATATTTAAATCTCACAATAGAACAAAACTGACCAATATTTAAATCTCACAATAGAACAAAACTGACCAATATTTAAATCTCACAATAGAACAAAACTGACCAATATTTAAATCTCACAATAGAACAAAACTGACCAATATTTAAATCTCACAATAGAACAAAACTGACCAATATTTTAATCTCACAATAGACCAAAAATGACCGATATTTAAATCTCATAATAGACCAAAAATGACCGATATTTAAATCTCATAATAGAACAAAACTGACCAATATTTTAATCTCATAATAGACCAAAAATGACCAATATTTTAATCTCGTAATAGACCAAAAATTTCCGATATTTAAATCTCATAATAGAATAAAACTGACCAATATTTTAATCTCACAATAAACCAAAATTGACCGATATTTAAATCTCATAATAGAACAAAACTGACCAATATTTAAATCTCACAATAGAACAAAACTGACCAATATTTAAATCTCACAATAGAACAAAACTGACCAATATTTAAATCTCATAATAGACCAAAAATGACCAATATTTAAATCTCGTAATAGACCAAAAATTACCGATATTTAAATCTCATAATAGAATAAAACTGACCAATATTTTAATCTCACAATAGACCAAAAATTACCAATATTTAAATCTCGAAATAGAACAAAACTGACCAATATTTTAATCTCACAATAGACCAAAACTGACCAATATTTAAATCTCATAATAGACCAAAAATTACCGATATATTTAAATCTCATAATAGACCAAAAATTACCGATATATTTAAATCTCATAATAGACCAAAAATGACCGATATTTAAATCTCGTAATAGAACAAAAATGACCAATATTTAAATATATAATAGAATAAAACTGACCGATATTTCAATCTCATAATAGACCAAAACTGACTATTTCAGCTTTGAAATAGAACAAAATTGGACTACATTTAAATCTTGTAATATAACAAAACTGACCGATATTTACATTTCGTAATAGAACAAAACTGTTTAGAAAAAAACTGTGATAGAACAAAACTGAGTGATCTTTAAATATTTTAGTAGAACAAAACAAAATTATTTTTAAATTTTGTTGGCCAGATGACATTACAATGTCGTTATAGAACCAAATTAACCGATATTTCAATCTCTTAATAGAACAAAGTTGACTGATATTTAAATCTCGTAATAGAACAGAACCAACCGATATTTCATTGTTATAAAACAAAACTGGATGACATTTCAATGTTGTTCTGGAACCAAATCAACCGATATTTAAATCTTGCAACAGAACAAAACTGACCGATATTTCAATGTTGTTATAAAAGTAAATGAACAGTATTTAAATCTCATAATAGAACAATACCGACCAATATTTAAATCTTGTAATAGAACCAGACTGACATATTTAAATATTTCAATAGAACAAAAACCGATATTTAAATTTTGTAACAGAACATAACCAGATGACATTGTAGTCGTTATAGATCAATGTCGTTACAGAACAAAACCAATGTAAAATTTTTCGTCATTTCGATCAAAAACTGACCAATATTTTAATCTTGTAATACAACAAAATAGATTACATTTCAATGTTGTTACAGAACCGAATCAACCGATATTTCAGTCTCAGAATAGAACACAGCCGACCGATATTTCAATGTTGTTATAGAACCGAATCAACCGATATTTCAGTCTCAGAATAGGACACATCCGACCGATATTTCAATGTTGTTACAGAACCGAATCAACCGATATTTCAGTCTCAGAATAGAACACAGCCGACCGATATTTCAATGTTGTTATAGAACCGAATCAACTGATATTTCAGTCTCATAATAGAACACAGCCGACCGATATTTCAATGTTGTTATAGAACCGAATCAACCGATATTTCAGTCTCATAATAGAATACAGCCGACCGATATTTCAATGTTGTTATAGAACCGAATCAACTGATATTTCAGTCTCATAATAGAACACAGCCGGCCGATATTTCAATGTTGTTACAGAACCGAATCAACCGATATTTCAGTCTCATAATAGGACACAGCCGACCGATATTTCAATGTTGTTATAGAACCAAATCAACCGATATTTCAGTCTCATAATAGAACACAGCGACCGATATTTCAATGTTGTTACAGAACCGAATCAACCGATATTTCAGTCTCATAATAGAACACAGCCGACCGATATTTCAATGTTGTTACAGAACCGAATCAACCGATATTTCAGTCTCAGAATAGAACACAGCCGACCGATATTTCAATGTTGTTATAGAACCGAATCAACTGATATTTCAGTCTCATAATAGAACACAGCCGACCGATATTTCAATGTTGTTATAGAACCGAATCAACTGATATTTCAGTCTCATAATAGAACACAGCCGACCGATATTTCAATGTTGTTATAGAACCGAATCAACTGATATTTCAGTCTCATAATAGAACACAGCCGACCGATATTTCAATGTTGTTATAGAACCAAATCAACCGATATTTCAGTCTCATAATAGAACACAGCCGACCGATATTTCAATGTTGTTATAGAACCGAATCAACCGATATTTCAGTCTCATAATAGAACACAGCCGACCGATATTTCAATGTTGTTACAGAACCGAATCAACCGATATTTCAGTCTCATAATAGAACACAGCCGACCGATATTTCAATGTTGTTATAGAACAAAACCGACCGATATTTTAATCTCGTAATAGAAAAAACCGGCTAACATTTTAAATCTGTAAAGCATCTGAGATGAGCTGCTCATGTGTGAATTCTCCTGTGTTTCTGCAGAAACATCCGTCGCAGCCGCAGCCGCAGCCGCATTACAGACTCAGTCTGGGAGACGTGCCGTTTGTGACCGGGACGGTAAAGACACAAACACAGTGTTTTACACTATAACATTTGATTTTATTCCCACGTTAATCATGGATTTTTCATGATCATTTCTGACCCTTATACTGTCCCTACCATTACATTTGAAGTTATTTTTATTACAAATCATAGCATGCTTGATATGGAGCAGTATTGTGGATGTTAACGAGTCTGTGTCTTCAATCAACCAGGGTCGGTCCTCTGTTGCGAGCAAACGTCCAGCACGTCCTTCATCTCATGAAGCAGCATCATCCTCAGCTGTGTAACGAGCGAGTGCTGGGACACGCCCCCTCCACCAATCACAGCAGTAGCTCCTCCTCTTCCTCTTCCTGTGGGGAGGAGCTGTCAGAGCTGCTGCTGACGCTGCAGGACGAGTTTGGACGCATGAGCTTGTGAGGATTGTATTTGTTTCCACCCTCTCTCGGACCAGCGTTACTATCGTTAACTAAAACTAAAAATGTTGCATTGAAATTAAAAAAAATATTTTATTTTAGTTAACATTTATTTTAAGTTTTTTTTATTTCAGTTAGTTGCCAAGTCAACATTTCTAATTTTTTAGGTTAACTGTTGTATGTGACATACTATTATATATATTTTTTAAAATATTTTTTATCTTGATATTTTGTTCTCCACTTTCCTGTTAATTTAGTTGCTGTTTTTCATTTTTATTAGTTTTTTTTGTTAAAATGTCTAGTAGTATTATTTTCTTTCAATAGTGTTAGTTTTAGTTATTTTAGTACATCAAGTTAAACCAAATGAAAATGCGAAATATATAAAAATATATATAAATTTTATTTGATTTCACTTGATTTTTTTTTTTCAGGTAACTTTTTAATGGTTTTGGTTTTAGTTTTAAAGAATCATAATAACCCTGACTTAAAGTACTAAAATGACTAAATCAAAAAATAAAACAAACTAAAACTGAAATAAAAAATAATAACAAATAATGAAAGTTAACAAAGACAAATAACACAAAACTACTAAATAAACGGTCATATGATAACACACATTTTATTATTAAAACTTAAAAGTTTATTGAAAACATTAATAAATACTATAATAACACTACTTTAATGATACTAAAATACAATTTTAGTCTTGGATAAAGGGACAATTTACCAAAAATGAACGTTCTGTTAATAATTGTTTTATGTAAATAAATAAAATAACTCAAATTGTTCACACACTCCATATTTTAATGACATGAAATGATTTGCAGACTGAATTGAATAGATTACACATGCATGGCAACATTTGGATTGGGTTTGTGTGAGGCGATGTTGCCAGCTTCAGTGCTTTAAGAGTGAATCATTTTGTGAAACGATTCATTCAATTGATTCAGAGATTCAGAAAGCTTAGTTTCTCCCAATGCTAGTGTTCGACAAACTGTCAAGCGCCACAAATGACATGAAAGCATCATAATAATAGTCATTAAACATTTACATAAAGGTTCTGCAAAAATCTCCTTTCATGTTGCTTATAAGAAAATAAGAGCGTACAGGTTTGGCACAAACAGTGTTGGTGTGTGAGTGTGTGTAACTGTAAGCGGTGTGTGTTGTGTTTGTGTGTCAGCGAGCAGCAGGAATTGGTCAAACGGATCCAGTCGTGTGGTTCGGATCGCTTGCGGCGGGATCTGGAGCGTGAGATAGAGGCGCTCGTGAAGAGGATGGAGAATAAAGCAGAACAGATCGCTAAAGTCCGGCGACATCAAACTCAGGTAACACAATGCAACTGAAGATACATGTATACTGTAAAAGCAGCTCATGGTAGAAGTACAGTACCGGCTCACCAAGACTGCATTTATTACAGTAATACAGTAAAATACTGAAATATTATTACAATCTAAAACAGCTGTTTTCTGTGTGAATCTCTGTTAAACTGTAATGTATTTCTGTGATGCGCAGCTGTATTTTCAGCATCATTACTCCAGTCTTCAGTGTCACATGATCTTCAGAAATCAGTATAATATGCTGATCTGCTGCTCGAGAAACATCTCTGATTATTAGTTTTGAAAAATGCACATTTTTAAATAATTTTTCAGGATTCACAGATGCATAGACCGTTCTAAAGTACAGCGTTTATTTGAAATAGAAATCTACTGTAACATTAGAAATGCCTTTACTGTCACTTTTAAGCAATTTAATGCGTCCTTGATTAATAAAAGTGTATTTTTAAGCAGCACAACTGTTTTCAACACTGATAATAATCAGAAATGTTTCTCAAGCAGCAGATCAGCATATTATAGTGATTTCTGAAGATCATGAGACACTGAAGACTGCAGTAATGATGCTGAATAAAGCTGCGCATCACGACATACAGTGTGTATGGAAAGTATTCAGACCCCCTTAATTTTTCACTCTTTGTTATATTGCCGCCATTTGCTAAAATCATTTAAGTTAATTTTTTTCCCCTCATTAATGTACACACAGCACCCCATATTGTCAGTAAAACACAGAATTGTTGACATTTTTTTGCAGATTTATTAAAAAAGAAAACTGAAATAATCACATGGTCCTAAGTATTCAGACACCCTTTGCTCAGTATTTTGTAGAAGCACACTTTTGATCTAATACAGCCATGAGTCGTTTTGGGAAAGATGCAACAAGTTTTCACACCTTGATTTGGGGATCCTCTACCATTCCTCCTTACAGATCCTCTCCAGTTCTGTCAGGTTAGATGGTAAACGTTGGTGGACAGCCATTTTTAGGTCTCTGCAGAGATGCTTAATTGGGTTTAAGTCAGGGCTCTGGCAGGGGCATTTAAGAACAGTCACAGAGTTGTTGTGAATCCACTCCTTCGTTATTTTAGCTGTGTACTTAGGATCATTGTCTTGTTGGAAGGAAAACCTTCGGCCCAGTCTGAGGTCCTGAGCACTCTGAGCACTCTGGAGAAGGTTTTCGTCTAGGATATCCCTGTACTTAGCCGCATTAATTTTTCCCTCGATTGCAACCAGTCGTCCTGTCCCTGCAGCTGAAAAACACCCCCACGGCATGATGATGCCACCACCATGCTTCACTGTTGGACTGTATTGGACAGGTGATGAGCCTGCCTGTTTTCCCAACATACGCTTAATTAGGCAAAAAGTTCTATCTTGGTCTCTCAACCAAGATATCTTATTCTCCAACCATCTTGGAGTCCGTCAGGTGTATTTTAGCAACTCCATGTGTGCTTTCCATGTGTTTTGGCAACTGATTTAAATAAGCCCCGACGGTGGAGGGCCGCAGTATGGTTTACTTCTAACAACTTTCTCCATCTCCCCGACTGCCGCTCTGGACTCAGCCACAGTGTCTTTGGGTTCTTCTTTAAAACCATCTCTCAAACCAAGGCTCTTCTCACCCCGATAGCGTCATTTTGGGGCCGGACGCCAGCTTAGGAGGGTTTTGTCCCAAACGTCTTCCATTTAAGGATATGGAGGCCACTGTGCTCTTAGGAACCTTAACCTTAATTTTTTTTTAACCTTGGCCAGATCGGTGCCTTGCCACAATTCTGTCTCTGAGCTTTTCAGGCAGTTCCTTTGACCTTATGATTCTCATTTTCTCTGACATGCACTGTGAGCTGTAAGTTCTTATATAGACAGGTGTGTGGCTTTTTTTATATAGTCCAATCAGTATAATCAAACACAGTTGGACTTAAATGAAGGTGTAGAACCATCTCAAGTTTGATCAGAAGAAATGGACAGCACCTGTGTTAAATATATGAGTGTCACAGCAAATTGTCTGAATACTTAGGACCATGTGATATTTCAGTTTTTCTCTTTTTTAAAATAAATCTGCAAATGTCAACAATTCTGTGTTTTTCTGTCAATATGGGGTGCTTTTTGTACATTAATGAGGAAAAAAAATTATCTTAAATTATTTTAGCAAATGGCTGCTATATAACAAAGAGTGAAAAAATTTAAGGTGGTCTGAATACTTTCCATACCCACTGTAGATACAGACCAGTCTTCTCATAGAGATTTCACAGAGAAAACTGATAATTTAAATTGTAATAATATTTCACTATGTTTACTGTATTTTTGACCAATAAAAGCAAAAGGTTGTCCTAACTTTGGCTAGTTTTAGTGCCAAGCGCTCCCTGATCTGATGGTTTGTGTGTGGCGCAGTGTGTTCAGCAGAGCGCCGGCGGAGGACAGATGAAAGTCTGGAGTCGCTCGGTCAAAGCCAGACCTGGCGAGCGCAGTCGAGACAGTCTGCGTCTGCTCAAAGACATGCGCTCGCTGCAGACCTCACTGCGCAGCTGGGAATACTGAGAGGGTCAGGGGCACACAAACACGTCCAGGTCAAAGGTCAGCCCAAAATCAAAAGAAGAAAGATTACGTTCATGGCAATTTGTAGTTCTGTAATGCTGTTTTTTATGATAGATATATATATATACATATTCATTTTAATCACTTAAATAGACATCAATGCAGTAAAAGCAAGAGATTTTTTTTGCATTACAAAATTGGCTTAAAATTCCTAAAATAATGTCAGAATGCAGAGAATCTTACTGCTCCTAAAGCAGCTCTGAGTTTGTTCTGTTTATGCAGAATATCATTTCTTTCATTTGTTTGATGAGTTTAAACAAACACAAACACCCTTTCAACTTCTTATTCGATCGCTTTCTTCTTCTGGTTTTGTTTTCGTAGTTTTTCCAGATGTTTGATTTATTTGGAAAACAAATGATCTTCGATGACGAGCCGAACAGAATCTGAATTCTGAAGACGAGGCTCTCTGAAAAATCCAGAAACATCATTATTATTATTATTAATTCATATTTTTCATTTTTATTACATGAAGGGTTTATTACGTGTTAAGAACTATTTCTGGAGCAGAATAAAGGGCAGACTGAATCAAAAATTACCCAGAATTCCTGTGCTGCTGTGTTTGGTAGCACTTTACAGTGAGATCTCATTTGTTAACATTAGTAAGCACAATAACTAACATCAACTTACAGCTTGTAAATATATTTTTACAGCGTCTATTAATGTTACTTAATTTTTTCGTATTTATTTCAGTTTTCAGTGCATAAATATTAAGAGAGAAAACATTTGATCTTAATTCTTTGAAGATTTTTATTGTCAGTTCATATCAACTAATGAAGGTATCTAATGTTAGCAAATGGAACCTTACTGTAAAGTGCTACTTTTTACTAATTCTTCAGTATTTCAGGTTTATGATCTTTTCAACATTCCAAAGATTCCAGCATTTATTTTTCTTTGGTAAAATGATTCGGCTTGTATTATAATGTTTACATATTTCTGTTGGCAGTCATTCTGTTTGTTTCCGTGATGGAGTGAAATGTGAGTGCTTTAATGAATATATATGATGGATTTTATTTGAATTGAGCAGAGATTTATTAAAGATGCAGTCGATTTTAGTGTGTGTGTGTGTGTGTGTGTGTGTGTGTGTGATGCACCGGTGCTCTTGCGTTGTGTGAGAATGACTTTAAATCTGTTTGAAATATTTATTTTTACAGCACTGAATAAAAACAAAGTGAATGACGTGTTTGATATTTGTTGGTTTCAACTGAGTTTATTCGAATGGACCCTTTTATTTCTTCATTCATAATCCTCGTGTAAGTTAAAGACACAATGATCTGTACAGAATATCTACACACACACACACACACACACACACGTCTCCAGACAGACTTTCAGAAAAACCATTGGCACACCATTCTCACTTCATATCATTCTGTAACACTTTACAATAAAGTCTCATTTATTAGCATTAATATTTAGCTAAAACGAGCAATATTTTTTTTGCAGCACTTATTAATAATAAAAAAAGTTTAGTGTTAGTTGATGCATTAATTTTAACAGATGCTTGATTTAAAAATGTGTTTGTTAATGTTACAATAAATTCTGTATCATTATAAATAAAAAGAATATTACAGTGTTTTACAAGAAAATATTTTAGTCTTGCCACTTCAGAATTGTTTATTGAATGTTACTCGTGTTTTGTGAAATTTACTAGCAAGTGAAAATGGTTTTAACATTAACTACACTTGAAAAAAAAGGTGTTAACTAATGTTGAGAAGCTTTTCAAATTGATTTTAAAAATGTATTCATAAATGTTGAAATGAATAAATTCCACAAAGTATCATTAATTGTTACAGTGTAAAAATATTTGTAAAGTTGTAAACCGAAAACATTACTGGAATTGTTCCTTTGTTTTTAATTTTTATACTATTTTAGTCTTTCTACTTTGACAATTAAGTCAATGTTTTATTTGAAACGTTGTCAAAGTCAAAATTGTTTCAAAAACAAATACATTTTTAAAGTTAACTAATGTTAAGAAATGTTAATGTTAAGCTTTGTACTTCTGATTTTTATTGAGTTTTGATTACGTTGCACTGCATGTTAAGAGATGCTTTTAATTTGGTTTTAAAACTAGATTTGTATATTTTGAAATTAGATTCATAAATGCTGTAGAAGTATTGATCATTGTTAGTTCATGTTAACCGATGTAGTTAAAAATGAACTATTGTAACGTATTAGCAATGTCTTTCATTGTTCTGTCATAAACATGGAAGAAATGTCAAGAATCAGAATCAATCCATATACGTGCTACAAATTCAGTGTTTATCGTTTATCACGTGGTAGATTTCATAAACCAAACCATCAGTAGATTCAGTCGTCAGAAAAACGTTCTACAGAGAGCTGTCTATGAACGGCACGAGAGAATGTTTTTATTCCAACCAAAAGAAAAACAATGTTATTTACCGTCACCTACAGGTACAAACGCGTACAAATACCAGAAAATAGAGTCATTAAATCAAAGTGTGTGTGTAAAAAGTAATAATTTAGAAATGGATGTTATGTACACGAGGCGACGCAAAAACCACTTATTGCACAAGAAAACAAAAGCATAATATCTGTAATCATTATTAACTTAAAATACAATGGAGAAATAGGAAACTCTATGAAAGCATTTAAATTATTTAAAGTTGACTGCCAGCATGAAGTCTTTTTATATATTTCTTTTTCTTTCAAATACAGCAGGTCAGAATTCATCTAAAATAAATAAATACAAATTAGCATGAAGACATGTTTTCAGGACCATTATGACTTAATTTAATGAAAAAAAAAAAAAAAAATTTAATAATTTAATCTCTTACTAATGATATTGGTCTTAAAAACAGGCTTAATATTTAATGCAACATTTTAATCATAAAATGTTATGTAACTTATTTTATTCTTTTGATTTTGTTGTGAAATATGATGGAGTTTTCTGTGAAATTGACACTCCACTGCAGGTTAATATTAAACTGACATCAGGTTAAATCATAAAACTGACATCACTCTGTTTTCTGTTCCTTTGCAGATTTTGGCAAATGCACTTACAGTCACACCTGCTCAAACACACATTTACACACGGCAAATAGATATCTCTATATATCCATGTAGCTTCAGAACTGTACATAGAAAGGCCGAATGTTTTTATACATAGATCTCTTTTTAAAGTCACTCAGGAAGGCAACGCAAACATTTGTAAGGCAAGATCCATTTGACGCACACATTCTGCCATCCTGAGAAAGAAAAGTGTGAGGGCCGCGTAGCCCTTTAAAACACAACTATATGTACAGAGCTTCGAAAAGTTTCTCCACGACGGTTTCAGAAGGTCTTCGGGGTCCGTGTGTTTTCACGCCTGTCGTCACACACGCTCTAATCGCTCGCTGCTCGCTTGACTGAGATTTCCAATGATTGGTTTTGGGATTTCGGGAATGGAGAAATGTTGTTGTGTTGTGTTTTTCTGTGTAAACAGGGAGAACTGACGTCTGAGGGGCGAAAGCAAAAGATTAATTATCCAAAGATGTGTTTCGTCTGACAATTTCTGTACGCTGAGGACGCAGAAAAGAAAACAGTGGCTTAGTTTTTCTTGTAGTATTTCAATTTGCTTGGATGTGCAACAAAATAACAACTACTAAAAAAAACATTCTAAAAATGTAACATTGGGCAGCTGGAAAAACACTGGGCTCCCAGAATTGTTACAAGTTTTAAAAGTGTAACACCAGGCTGCTGGAATTATTACATATTCTAAAAATGTAACATCAGAATGCTGGAATTCTTACAAGTTCTAGAAATGTAACACCAGGCTGCTGGAATTGTTACAGGTTTAAAATGTAACACTGGGCTCCCAGGATTGTTACAAGACTTTAAAAAGTAACATCAGGGTGATGGAATTGTTATAAGTTCTAAAAATGTAACACTTGGCAGCAGGAATTATTACAAGTTCTAAAATCCGTGACACTGGCTGCTGGAATTGTTACAAGTTTCAAAAATTTAACACTGTAACACCAGGCAGCTGGAACTGTTACAAGTTCTAAAAACGTAACACTGATTTAAACATGTATCACTAGACACCTGTAATTGTTACAACTTTTAAAAAATGTGACACTGGGCTGCTGGAATTGTTACATTTCATTCATCTAGTTGTTTAGGTGACATATGATTTTTCATTTAGAATAAAATGTTTAGCTATTACAACGGGGCCACTGAGAATATAACTTTTTCAGTCCAAATGTCTGTGTAACATTACACACTCCGCCGACTGCGCTGCACCATCCATCGTCCTTCATCGTGCAAAACGGCAAAAAGGAGCCAACGAACCTTTCCTCAAAGCCTCGTCGGTAACTACGGAATTTTACCAAGACACAATCCGTCAGATGACCTTTGCCCTAGCGACGTCATTGGTCGTGTTTGTCGCAGTCGTCATCCAGGCAACCGTTCATGCGATGCGAATCGTCTCCGAAGGCGCCTTGAGACTGCAGCAGCTCGAATTCCTCGTCCAGAAAGTCCAGCGAGTTGTTGCTCGGTAGTCCGCGGATGGTGAACTTGTGCGAGACTTTGGCCCACTGCTCACGGTTGGCGGCCACGCGCTCGTAAAGCTCGGCCGAACGCGGGAAAATCTCCTGCAGGAGCCTGAAAGAAAACCAGCAGAGTTAAGTTAAACTCTAGAGCAGGGGGCCTCATTTATAAAATGTTGCACAGAAACCAAAGTAGTCAATGTGTCCCTGCAGCACAAAAGCAGTCATAAGCAGCACGGGTATATTTGTAGCAATAGCCAACAATACATTGTATGGGTCAAAATTATTGATTTTTCTTTTGCCAAAAAATCAATACGTATATATCAAAACTAGTAATATGCATTGCTAAGAACTTCATTTGAACAACTTTAAAGATGATTTTCTCAATATTTAGATTTTTTTGCACCCTCAGATTCCAGATTTTAAAATAGTTGTATCTCGGCCAAATATTGTCCTATCCTAACAAACCATACATCAATGGAAAGATTATTTATTCAGCTTTCAGATGATGCATAAATCTCAGTTTAAAAAAATTTACCCTGACCGGTTGACTGGTCCAGGGTCACATTTACAGATAGTTGGTGTGGATATTAAGTGGCACGCCCACTCTTAAGATCAAATCTGTGCGTATGCACCATAGACTGTATAAAAACATGGACGTAGTGTCCGTGACGTAACCCGTAGACTTCCAACGAGTGTTTTGAAGCCTAAAGTAGGCGGAGCCAGCCGTCGCCATCTTGGCAGTGCGTCACCGCACGTCACTCCCGGATAATCGAAAATGGGCAAAGAGGCGGGATGTGGGTGGAGCTGGTTGTTGAAACCACGCCCACCTTGCTTGATGGTGGTGACAGCAGCGGCAATCCAGCTTTCACTCAAGTGGCCACGCCCTTAATTATGCAGAACTTTAAGGCTTGATATAATTTAAACGGATGAGTTATAAAAAAATTCACCCCCCCTCAACCGTTGTCATGAAGGGCAAAATTAGCTATATAGACCAAAATAATTTTTTGAACCAGGCTGTAAACATGTTTTTTTCTGCTGTAAAGTTGGGCATTTTAACATGAGGAGTCTATGGTGATTGGCTCCCTTTTGCAGCCAGCCTCTAGCGGCCAGTCGACGAATTACAGTTTAAGTCACTTCCGTGTTGGTTTCACGAGAGAGACCGGAAGGTTGCCGCTCACTATGCCGTTTTATAAATGAGCCCCTGCTCTTGATGAATAACCAGTGTCACATGCATGAAATGAGTGATTCTCTGACTTGTATATTGGCATGGCGATGTGCTCCATGAAGCTGATCTGGAGTTCAGGGATGTAGGCTTTCTCACGGTCCATCATCTCACTGGGTCTGTTTCCCATCGCCTTCTCCTGAAGACACAAGAACAGAGTCTTGTGAATCATGAATTCATAAAGCTCTAAATGATATGATTTGCTGTTAAACATGTTTCACACTCAATCTCCTCATGTCTTCTGTCTCTGATTGATAATTTAGAGTTGCAGTCAAAGCTCTTTTAGTGTAACTGTACAAGCGTCCCGCTTCAGCTGGAGCTTCTAGTGTCAAACTTGACGATTTAATCAAAGTAAGCGTCAACTAATATCTCCAGAGACACTTACTGCACTGAAGCAGATCAGTTACTTGATTCTCCATCAATCATGTTTTAGAGTCTCAAATCTGATCATCAGGATCTTTTGAGGAGCGTTTGTTTCCAGAAGCTTTACTTTCACTGTTCCTCAGCGGAGGAATGATCTTCACAAGCCTCCAGAACATCTCACATCTTCTGAGGAGCCTTTATTTCTTCAGCTCTCAATCACTGCATTATATGTTTGGAGCATTTCACTCTCATCTCACTCAGACAGATTACTGCAGATATAGACTGACGAATTATATTTCTATCATTTTATGTCAGTATCTGCTGCACTGTTATACAGATCTCATTGATTTACAGCACAAGCAGCAGAATTTCATCATATAAATATCAGCATCTGCAGCAAATTCAAAAATTTGTTGAGTTTGAGTCTCTGAATAAAGTTGAGCTTTTTTCTCACTGTATCAGACTATATGAGCCATAAAAGCAAATAAAGGTTTAATAAACATTAATTAAAACAAATTTAAATTTAAAAAGCCACGCTGGAAATAAATCTTAGTAATTAGAAAAAGAAAAAAAAACTGAAAATATTATAATACTATAGTACAACAAATAAATATTTTCCAGTGGTATGTCAAATATCTCGGCATTTTCTTTTTAGTAATTAAAAAAAGTTAATTATTTATTTTTTTACATGAATAATGGAACCCAGGCAGAATTTCAACATTTGTCTGATGAATCAAACTTTCTGAATTTTGTTTAAATCTTGCAAATTGCTAAATCTTTTCAACATATCTTCAACAAATTTTGATAAAATTTTAACATTAACTTCTAATTGTTTGTTAACCTTTTTACAACCATTTAGTATTATATATGCAGAAGTTTTTTTTGCTATTGACATGTTGAAAGTTGGTCACATGTCGGCTGGAAAGGTAATTAAACGAGTGTTTTTGATCAAGTCAAAGAAACCTCTCTGAACTAAAAACACTTCAAACATAATACTGCTGTTTAACTCACCAGATCTCCCTGAGAGAAGAACTCTTTATAAATCAGCTCCTGCGAAACAAACACAGACGAGTGAGAGAGAGACCGTGTTTGGCTGAACTCATGAGTCTGTGAGCTCGGGACTCGTACCGCGATCTTCCTGGTGGTTTTCCAGCCCTTGGTCTGGTCTGAGAGGTCACAGGAGGTCATGAGGAGGCACAGCAGCAGACTGCGATGGGCTTGACTCCTTCGGGGTAAACCAGTACACACACACACACACACACACACACACACACACACTCACACACACACACACACACACACACACACACAGACACACACTCTCACACACACACACACACACACACCACTCAGCACTCACATCACCACAACACACACACACACTCTAACACACACACACACCACACACACACACAACACCACACACACACACACACACAAAAAAAAAAACACACACACACACACACACACAGACACACAAAGACACACACAGACACACACACAGACACGCAGACACACAGACAACACACACACACCACACACAGACACACACACAGACACACACACAGACACACACACTCATGCACACACACACAACACACAGACACACAGACACAAAAGCACCACACACACACACACACACCGATGATGAAGAGGCTAATACCACATCAAACAAAACTAAGTCAAGATCACAACAGCGGTTTTATTTCAGTTCAGTATATTTTATGTTCGGACTAACTGGTGTATTTAGTGCATGACATACATCTAGTTTTAAAAATATTTGAATTCATTTATTTTATTTTATTTACGTGTAGCTTTTTTTTTAATATGTCCAGTTTAGATTTGTTAGTTTTTATGTAATTGTATTATATTCTTATTTTATTTATAGGTTTTTTTTTTTTTGTTTTTTTTTTTGTTTTAGTTTTAGTCATTTGTTATTTAAGTTAAAAACTAAAGAAAATGTTTCCTTTGGGCAACTTTTTCGTTAATGTTTAGTTCAGTTAGCGAAAAGAGTTTTTTTTTTAAATGATTTCAGTTTTAGTTAACTATAATAACACTGTGGCTGACATTTGTTAATATTACTTATTTACATTATAATTTTTATTTTACAAAATGAATATTTTTCTCTCAATGCATTGATTTATTTGTGACCTGAGATTCAGCTGAAAACAATCCCGCCGGGTCTCACCATCAGCCATCTTCTGCAGGTCCCTGAAGATCCTCAGGTGATGAGCCAGATCTGTGGCCAGGATGATGTCTCTTATCAGATCCAGCATCCGCTGATAGTCCTGAACACCAGAGAGAGCACAGCATCACGGTCAGCATAACAAAACCAGTGACGGATCTTTCCCTGTTTTAATCAGAGTCGAGGAAGGCGTGATGCACCTTTCTGGAGAACTTCTCAAAGATGTTGCAGCCTTGTGTGTTGAGGATGGCGATGGCCTGAGCGAAGTGATGTCTCTGAAACACACACACACACAAACACTAGATCAGTGCTGAGTGTGTGTGAGCGCGGTGAACAGCAGAGGGCAGCAAACACACACCGTATAAACGGGTCTGAAATGATCACTCAGACCACATTCACAGCAGCTACTCATCCATCAATCACTCAAAACAACACTTTAAACGGTGCCGGTTATGTGTGGATTCAAAGAAAAACAACTGTATGATAGCTGTATCCATAGACAGAATTGGGGACGCATGTAAACAGGGCTATAGTCATATTGTTTGAGTATGTGCCATATTTTGGGGATAAATTTGTACCAGGAGTGAGCTAAACCTGACAAATCCTGCCAAAACAAAACACAACCTCTTTCTGCAGACAGACTGATTTGTAAAAACTGTATAAAATAAATTAACGTTTATATATATATAATTTTGATTACATGTCTAACTTACATATATTATAAAATAGATATAAAATATAAATTCTATGCAATGTCAATATGTCATTAAAAATGGACAAAAACAAAACAAAACTACAAATCTTTAACTAAACTTAAATTAAAAAAATACAATACAAAACGTGAACATAAGACATAATTGTACACAATAATGTCAAAAATGACTAAAACTTAATAATACCGAATACTGATACTGACTAACATGGTGTATGTGTGTAGTGACGTGTGTGTAGTGTTTTCACAGTGAGAGTGTGTAGTGTGTGTGTGAGTGCGCGTGCTGAGTGTGTGCTGTAGGTGATGGTGCCGTGCGCGCGTGTGTGAGTGTATGTGAAGTTGTGTGCGTGTGGATATGTGAGAGTGTTGGAGGGGTGCACGCGTGTCTGTGTGAGAGTGTGATGAGGTGAGTGTCCGTGTGGTGATGCAGGTGCGCGCCAGTGCGTGTGAGTGTGTTGGAGTGTTGTGTGTGGAGCGTGCTGGTGTGTGTGTGAGCGTGCGGTTGACGGTGAAGTGTGGAGTGTGGTGTGGCGTGTGTAGCGTGTCGTGAGCGTGCACGAGTGTCTGTGTGACGTGTGAGTGAGTGGAGTGTCAGTGTGTGAGCGTTGGTGTGAAGTGAGTGTGAGTAGTCCGAGTGTGAGCGTGCGGCGTGCACGTGTGAGTGAGCGTGTGGGTGTGTGGCGTGAGAGGAGTGTGAGTGTCCGTGTTGTGAGCGTGCGCGCGTGCGTGTGAGTGAGCGTGTGTGTGTGTGAGCGTTTTAGTTTTTTAGTGAGTGAGTGTGATGTGTGATTCGTGAGTGGTGTGTGTGTGTGTGTTTGTGTGTGTTTGTGTGTGTGTGCGTGAGTGAGTGTGAGTGTGCGTGTGTGTGAGCGTGCGCGCGTGTCTGTGTGAGCGTGTGTGTGTGAGCGTGCGCGGAATGCGTGAGTGTGTGTGTGTGGGTGT
>JADLZN010009511.1:22500-35000 GCA_018155175.1 Sinocyclocheilus anophthalmus | reverse complement strand
TACAAAACGGTACAAATCGTATAAATTAGCAGAACAAATAGTATAAATTATATAAATTCGTATAAAATAGAATAAATTCTAAATTAGTTGTACAAAAATGGTATAAATAGTATAAATTAGTAGAACAAATAGTATAAATTGTATTATTTTTTTGCAATTTTGAGGTGCTTATTTTTATTTTGGGTTTAGAAAAAAAAACATGATAATAAACTCTCCTCACAAATCAACTCTTTCTTGTTTTTGTTGCATGCTCTCTGTGCCTCGTCTCGGACTTTTATGTCACTTCCTGTCTCCCATGTGTTTGTAGTCAGTTTGTAGTCCGTTTGTTCATTGGTTCCCCTGGATTCGTCTCCCCAGGTGCGTCTTATCTTGTTAAGCGGTAAGATAACTAGTGTTCTTTTTTTAGTTCTTTGTGAGTATTAGTAGTTCGATAATATATAATTCAAGAGTATTGCTAGAGGTATTTACAGATGGATCTAAGGAGCCAGAGTCTGGACGAACAGCAGCAGCAGTGTTTATTCCTACATTTAAAATAAAAATTGCAAAATGGTATGGAGATAGGAAGAAAGATGTCATCAATTCAAGATTAAGAATTAGGATGGCTGGGAGTTGATAATATTTCTATAAAAGTATTTTTAGGAAACGGTCCCCCCCCCCCCCCCCCCGGTCAAGCGGCACTCAAGAGCGCAAGAAAATGTGTTTAAATACCTGAAAAACACAGGAACAATGGATAGAATCTAGTTTTTTTCCCCTTCCAAATCTATGCACACTCCAGAGCAGTAGGTGCCAGTAATGCACCATTTTTTTTCCGTTGACTTGCCAAACCGCCATAAAACACCAGAAGCAGACGTAGAAGTTCTTTGTGAGTTGTTGAATGTAACGGTTGTCTGTTTGCCCGTCGTTCTGTTTTTTCCCTTTGGTTTGTTGTTTATTGTTTGTTCTATTTTTTCCATTAAATACCTGCACATAGATCCTGTTTTCTCCAGCTTCTCACTGCCATGTCTCTTTGACATTTAGTGCATTTTGAGCCTATATTTAGTATAAGTAAAATACTAAATACTTAATTACTGTTAAAATCAGATACTCTAAGACTTGTACTCAATTTGTTTTGGAATTGGTGACTTGTAACGAATGTTCACTGTAAGTTACTCAAGTATGGTTTTCAGATATCTTTCCACCTCTGGTCTGAGCATCGTTATGGGTCTGGTTTGTGTTCGTGCCGTACCATCGGAGTGCTGTCGTCGGGCAGAGAGCGCGGCGTGTACGTGAACTCAGAGAAGTCCAGGTGGATTTTCTGGACCGGCTCGATGCCGCTGTGCAGGAGTTTAGTGACCTCCTCCTCCGACACCTTCATGTGGTACATCATCATCTCATTGGCCAGATGACTGCGGAACTGAGCCTCATGGACCTATTATACAGTAGAGGACTGAACACACACACACAAATAAATAAAAACAATTATATATATATAATATATATATATATAAATATAGATATGCTTTATAATATTTTATATAAAATATATATAGCATATAAAATAGTATATATATATATTAATTCATTTATATTAAATATATATAGCAATTTAAATTAGTATATATATATATATACTGTATATACATACACGAGAGGTATAATCATAAAATATAAAATACTAGGATAGGATGCACGATATTATCGGAACATTATTAGGATCGTCCAATAAAGAGCTCAAGGTGTAAGGAGAATATTAAATTACTTTTTACTTGACATTTTAATTCTTTAGATCACAACTTTTTGTCTATAATTATATACGTAGCACAAAATAGCTAAACTGAATTAATTAGTAGTACAACATTTTATAAATTGTATAATTTAATAGTAAAAAATTAATTAAATGTATTAGCTAAAGTTATATTAATGAGCTGTATAAATCAGTAGAAGAGAGTATAAATCATAAAATATAAATATACTAGGGATGCACAATATTTTCGGAACGTTATTAGAATCGTCCAATAATGGCTTCAAATGTAAATATCGGCATTGGCCCGATATAAAAAATTATGCCGATATGCCTTTCCGATAAGACGAATAGCTCAGATTTGTGTTCATTAAAGCAAACTTTTAGTGTAACGTTGATTAGATTCACTGTTTTGGATCGCCGCATTTAACTGGAGAATGCACGTTTAGAATGATGTGTCCGCAAATGTTAAATTATTCAGAATAACTGTTAAGTCCCTTTGCATCTGTCTGCAAAAAAAAAATGCAGCGATTGATTTATAGTTATTTTCAAAGCCTTCAGTGTACTCTCATTATAAAAGAACTTCATTATTGTTTATTTAATTCTAACAAGTAAGTTTTTTTTAAAAACAAACCAAACTTAAAAATAGTTTGTTTATAATTTCTGTACAGGCGAGAACTGGTGCTGTTTCCAAACAAAAGGAAATATATCGGTATCGGCAATCGACAAAAATCGGCATATCGGCAAAAAGCCAATATCATGCATCCCTAAATTATACAGTCATACACACTACCGGTCAAACGTTTGAGATCAGTAAGACTTGTAATGTTTTTAAAAGAATTTCTTCTGCTCATCAAGGCTGCATTTATTTGATCAAAATACAGAAAAAAAATTTAATTTTGTGAAACATTATTTCCATTTAAAATAACAGTTTTCTATTTTAAAATATTTTAAAATATAATTTATTCCTGAATTTTCAGCATCATTACTACAGTATTCAGTTTCACATGATCTTTCAGAAATCATTCTAACATGATGATTTTTAAGTGTGTGATACTTTTTTCTTTGATTCTTTGATGAATAAAAGGTTCAAAAGAAGAGCAATTATTTAAAATAGAAATCTTTTCTAACAATACACACTAGCGTTTCTCTCCCCCCCCCCCAAGTTTGGGGTCAGTACATTTTTTCTTTCTTTTTTTTTAAAGAAATTAAACTTTTATTTAGCAAGGATGTGTTCAGTTAGCAAACATTACTTATTTGTTACAAAAGATTTTTATTTTAAGTAAATGCTGTTCTTTTTAAACTTTGTATTCATCAAAGAATCCTGAAAAAGTATCGCAGTTTCCAAAAAAATATTTGGCTGCACAACTGTTGCCAACATTGATAATTTTAATAATAAATCAGCATATTAGAATGATCTCTGGAGGATGGTGTGACATTGAAGACTGGATGATGCTGAAAATTCAGCTTTGCATCACAGGAAATAAATTATATTTAAAGGATATTAAAATAAAAACCATTATTTTATATTGCAATAACATTTAGCAAGATTACGTTTTTTTCTGTATTTTGATCAAAATAAATTCAGCCCTGGTGAGCGAAGAGGCTTCTTTAAAAACTTACAGTCTTACTGCTCCCAAACTTTTGAGCGGTAGTGGGTGTATATAGAAACTTATAAAATAAAAAAATATTTTTAGCTTTCTACAGGACTTGTCAAAATATTGCTAACTGTTACATAAAATGTATATACAATTTAGAGTTTTTTATGCGTTATTATACATCTCATAGAATCTAAAATGATAAAATAAGACTATAATATAAAATGGAATACAAATTTATAAAATTAAAAATACAGGTATATATATATATCACATTTTTAATTGAGTTTTCTACAGACTTGTAAAAGTTATTGAAACTGTTACATAAAATTTATATTTTATAATTTATATAAAATATAATTTTTTTTTAAGCTTTTAAGTTGTTGTCATTGTAATATTGTGTTGAGTGATCGAGGGATGCTGTAGAAAGTCTTACATGAGCGATGCTAATGCCGCAGTAGATGGAGAACGCGGTTGCCAGATCCTCATCGAAACGATTGAACCACGGGCCGTTGGTTTTATTCACCAGTTCTGCCACGCCGATCACCTCTGATGAGAAAACAGACTGAGGTCAGATCAGTCAGATGTTCTCGTGGGTTTCTGTACTCGCGTCTGCGGTTGATGCACGTCAACATCGCTTTGACTCAAAAGTCTCTGATTGCCCTCAACATCTTTGTGAGAAGAACGGCAAACACACACACGCACGAAGACAACACCCTCAAGGACACACATTTAACTTTGAGTTCATTCTCTCTAAATCTCAGGCCTCTAATGTTTCTCTTCACTGAATCTTCACTGCTTTGGTAACATAAATCTCCAGCAGGTTTCACTACACTGTAAATATTTTATTTTATTTCTATTTTTTTTGAGGTTGTAAATAATATGTGTCCCTGCAGCACAAAAGCAGTGTTGAGTCGCTGGGGGATATTTGTAGCAATAGCCAACAATACATTGTATGGGTCACAATTATACATTTCTCTTTTATGCCAAAAATCATTAGGATATTAAGTAAAATCATGTTCCATAAAGATATTTTATAAATTTCCTACCGTAAACATATCAAAAATGTATTATCATTAGTAATATGCATCGCTAAGAACTTCATTTGAACAACTTTAAAGACGATTTTCTCAATATTTAGATTTTTTTGCACCCTCAGATTCCAGATTTTTCAAATATTGTCAGATCCTAACAAACCACACATCAATGGAAAGATTATTTATTCAGCTTCCAGATGATGCATACATCTCAATTTGACTGGTTTTGTGGTCCATCGCCACATATAAAGATTACTGGAATACATTTTACAAGAAAATACTATTCCAGTCTTTCTACTTCAAAATTTCATGTTACTTGCTGTTTCTTTGTAATTATTTGTAGAATTACTAGAAATTGAGGACAAATTACTGAGTGAAAATGGTTTTGGATTAAAGTGTAATCCACACATTTTTGGGGAATAAGGATGGATTTTAAATTTTGCTAACATCACTTTTCGCCTTGTTTTTGTAAAAACTAACAGAAGTCAGTTCCTGAATGACATCACCCTACAGGAAGTGACATCATTTTGCATACATTTGTAACATATTACGTTTAAAAACTGTTGATACACTTTCTCAATGTTTCAATGTTACATATTTTAATATTTCTAAAGATTTTATTTATTTCTAGGTCTAAAAAATAAAAACATTTTCCCCTTAAATTTTCCATTCTTCCATTTATTTCCTGTTCATTTTCTTTGTGGTTGTGTAAATAATTAAATTAAAATAAATAAGGTTATAGATGTCTGAACTTGACCAGAGCGGCACAGTAATGACAAAATAATCTTTTGCAAATGTTTATATATTTTATAAAGATTTAATCTGTATAGATTTTATTTATTTCCTATGGTTTTCCACAGGGACAGCCTCCAGGATTGACGTGTCTGACCTTCGTTCTCATCTTTGATGGGGAAGCAGAGGATGTTTCTCGTCCTGAAGCCCGTGCTGTCGTCCACACCGCGGTAAAACAGAGGGTGGGAATACGCATCCTTGATGTTGAGGATTTTCCCAGTGGTGGCGACATGACCAGCGATGCCCTGATCCGCCGGGATACGAAACTCCTTCTGCTCACACAAGAGAGACAGAGAGAGACATAGAGAGACATACGTAGAGACAGAGAGAGACAGAGAGAGTGAGAGACATAGAGAGAGAGAGTGTGTGTGTGAGAGTGAGAGTGAGAGAAGGAGAGAAAGAGAGAGAGGTCAGAGTTCAATACATTTATTCAGCTCTCAACACTGTAAAAAATTATTTTTAAAAATAAAAATACTGTAAAAATGCTACAGTAAAAATCTGTTAATTGGTTAACAGTAAATTTCTTTACTGCAAATTTAAATTTGAAACCTAAAATGTTGCTACTATATTTTTTTCTGCTCTCGGGAGCTTTTTGTGTTGGCGGACGGTGCTTCAGCAGTGGTCGTTCCTGTGTCGAGTGGGTTGCGCACTTCAGGCTGCACTACCCCCTGTCGTGCTGCAAGCAGCCATTTCCTTTGTGTGTCTCAGCACGTAAAAGAGCATTTCCATAAAAGAGCCCATTTCTCAATAAGTACAATAGTACAATAGCCCAAGTACAATAAGTGGGTGCGTCTTTGTAAAGACGACGGATCGTCTTTTTAAAGATGCTGTTTCACCTGTGCGTTTCTGGATGCGGTCATTATCTGGCGCCGGCTGATGGTCACGATCGGTGCCTCACGTGTCTGGGCATTAAACATTCTGAGGTGGTGTTCCCATTGAGGGAAGATGACCATCTCGGAGCTGCGGGCCAGGCTCAGTTTCTGAAAGAGCTCCGAACCGCTACCGACCTCACACTCCGAGCGACGAAGGTCACCGCGATCTCTGGGTCGTGCGATGTCCACTATAGTGGTCCAGGAGCGCCATCTCTGGCTGTGTCTGGTTTATATGAGGGACGCCGACAAAGTTCGGTTCCTTAATGCTCCTGTGTCCCAGACCGGCCTCTTTGGCGACGCGGTTGAGAGCTTGGCCCAGCAGCTCTCGGCTGCACAGAAGCAGACTGAGCGGTTTTGCCGCACCCTGCCCCGACGGCAGCTGCTGCCTTCACCCGTCCGCCGGCCGCAGCACCCCACCTGCTTGTCCGCTGCATCCCGCGCAGCCCCATCAAGTAGCGCCGTGGCTTGTGCATAGGCAGCCGCCCACCGTCAAACCTGGCGGTGAGCGAAAGAGCAAGAGGCCCTGGGACGGTTGACCTAGAGAGGGAGAAGCTGCTCTTTGGTGAGTTGAATGAGGGCCTTGTGGAGAATCTGGAAAATCCGACACGAGAGCGTTTTGCTCTGTCCCTGGTCCCAGGAGGGTACGTAGAGCGCGAACGTACCAGCACCGGCCACACTCCATCCTCCACTATTGCCAGCAGGCAGCAGCGGGTGGTTCGAGAGCGTCAACAAAGGCCCTACTTACGCACCCTCTGCCAAACTGTGGAACCAGGTAAGCGTTGCACCGCAGCACTCACCACAAGTTACACCGGCCTGTCGCCAAACCTTCACCCCGTGGTCAGACCTTGCTTTCCTCCGGGCAGGATTGCCCCTGGAGCAGGTCTCCAGGCATGCTGTGGTTTACATGGATGCCTCCACCACTGGCTGGGGGTCCACGTACAATGGGCACGCAGTGTCGGGGTGTGGACGGGCCCCCAACTGCACTGGCACATCAATTGCCTCGAGTTGCTGGCAGTGCGCCTTGCCCTGAGCCATCTCAAAGGGCGCTTGCAAGGCAAGCACATGCTGGTCCGAACAGACAACACGGCGACCATTGCGTACGTCAACCGACTAGGTGGTCTGCGCTCCCGTCGCATGTCGCAACTCGTCCGCCACCTCCTCCTTTGGAGTCAGAAGGTTCTGAGGTAACTTCGTGCCATTCACATTCCAGGTCTGCTCAACCGTACGGCCGACGAACTGTCACAAGCTACGCTCCCAGGAGAATGGAAACTCCATCCCCAGACGGTCCAGCTAATTTGGAGACATTTCGGAGCCGCTCATGTAGACCTGTTTACCTCTCCAGAAACATCTCAATGCCAGTTGTTCTTCTCCCTGCCCGAGGGAACACTCGGCACGGACGCAATGGCACACAGCTGGCCGCGGGGCATGCTCAAGTATGTGTTTCCCCCAGTGAGCCTTCTCGCACAGATTGGTGTCAAGGTCAGGGAGGACGAGGAGCAGGCCTGCTTATGGCTCCGTATTGGCCCATTCGGACCTGGTTCCCGCAACTAATGCTCCTCGCGACCAGCCCCCCCTGGCAGATTCCTCTGAGGAAGGTCTAACTGACTTAGAACGGGCACCCTGGCACCGCGTACAGACCCTCTGAAACTTCATGTCTGACGCTGAGGTTCTGAGTGGCCTACTCCAAGAGGTAGTTGACACCATCAGTTCGGTGAGAGCACCGTCTACAAGACACGCTTACGCCTTGAAGTGGAAACTGTTCGTCGAGTGGTGTTCTTCTCAACGAGAAGACCCCCGGAAGTGCCAGATCAGGGTCGTGCTTTCCTTTTTGCCGCAAGGGTTGGAGCGAAGGCTGTCTCCCTCACCTTACAGTCAATGTCGCTACTGTGGCTTATCAGGCACAGGGTGTTCCCTGCCCGCTCAGGTTGCGAGCTCACTCTACTAGGAGTGTTGCATCCTCCTGGGTGCTGGCTCGTGGTGCCTCGCTGACAGATATTTGTAGAGCTGCGGGCTGGGCGACCTCCAACACGTTCGCTAGATTTATAGCCTTCGTGTGGAGTTGGTATCCTCCTGTGTTCTCACCTCAAATGGGTAGAGGTGCTGAGAGGCCCCGGTTTAGTGTCGGTTTGCTAAAACTGCTTCAGAGTGTCTGTACTGTAGACCCTGTTGAGTTCCTCCGTCCTCTCGGCAGCCAGACGTGGTGGAACGTCCGGTGCCAGGCCCTCTCTCGCTGAATTTGTGAGAACCGGTTGAGGGCTGGGTTCCATATGTAGAGACCTAAGCGGATCCCATATGTGTAAAGTCCACGGTATAGCCTCAGAGCCCGTGTTTCCCCGGCAGACTTCTGCCATTTCCATGAGGGTTTCAATCACCTCTAATCTTCCATATGCACCTAAAGGGATGTTCATATGTGTAAGTGCTTCCGAAACCTCCTTCAGGAAGTATAGGGCTTCTGCAACGTTCCTGTTCCAAGTGGAATGGGTACGTTTTCCCAGTGGTATCCAATCTCACTGAGTGGGTAGTGCTATGACAACAGTGACTGGTCTTCTTGTTGCGAGCCCCGGCCTACACCACAAAGGGGTGCAGGCGGCTCGCACAGGACACTGGAAGGGGCAGCATCCATGTCGCTTTGGTATATATACCTAACCCAATTTTTCGGAGTGACCGACTGAAAGGAAACGTCTCGGTTACGTATGTAACCCTCTGTCCCTGAAGGAGGGAACAGAGAGGTCACGTCCTGTCGCCACGGCTGCTGTACCACCGTTTTATGCTCACGCTGTGATCAGCGGCAGCTGGATGCAATCATCGCATTCCCAATTCCTTCAGGGAACGAGGGTTACATACGTAACCGAGACGTTTTTTTTTTTAAACGACTGTAATATTTACAAATCACAAGTTTCCCTCAGTCTAAATCCACTATATCTATTTTTAATGGTTTTCCCCCCTATTTTTTACTATTAGTTTTTATTCGTTTGCTTTTTAATCACTTTTATAAAAAATGCTTTGAATTAACAGTGTATGAGCAAATAATCTTTTAAAAATTTACTAAAAGGAGGTTTTCTGGTCTTTTTAAGGATGAATTACATTTTTTTTTCCGTCATCGTTGTTGTTGTTATTAAACTATAAGTTGAATCAACACTGCACTAAGCTGAGCTGAATAATGACGCTATTATCTTCAGTAGAGCTGCTTTTATAATTGTTGAATTTTACATTAACACTGTTATTTTCCTGTTTATTACTGTGAAGCTGCTTTAAAACGATCTGTATTGTACAACATGAGAAATTTGTACAAGCACACGTTTATTGTACCTCGTCATCATTCACGACTCCTCCATCGAACACTTTGGCCACGAGCTCATGACTGAAGTGATCCAACAGGAACACAGAACAACTGAGAGAAAGACAGAAAATAGCTCTGAACACAACTGAACAAACCCAGAATATCCGTGTTTCAGCTCAGTCCACATTAGACTTGTAAATATTTAGAGCTGCTGACAGTGTGTTTGATTAAATGTTACAATATTTGATTGGAGTTAATTGATATTTATGAGCCGCTGCTCTTGTCATGCTAACCGTCTGGAATTGGTTTGGACGAAACCCAAAACTATCAAACCCATATTGAAGCTTGTGTGTGTGTGTGTGTGTGTGTGTGTATGTGTGTGTGTGTGTGTGTGTGTATGTAATGTAGTGTGTTGTGTGTTTGTTTGTGTTGGTGTTGTGGTGTATGTGTTGTGTGTGTGTTTGTGTGTGTTTTTTTGTGTGTGTGTGTGTGCGTGTGTGTTCTGTGATATTCCTGTGTGTGTGTGTGTGTCTGTGAGTGTTGGTGTGGTTTGTGGTGTGTTTGTGTCTCACATCTCAGCGTTGCTCAGGTTTCTGGCCTCGATGATGATCTCCTGCAGTAATACAGACACGTCATCTGAACGAGAGACGGAGAAAAGGACGTTACACAGCCAATCAAACCGCTGCATTTTCATTCACATCCAAAAATGCCTGTAAACCTTCTTTAATGTTGACATGCTTTAATGAAACAGCTTTTGATTTCTATTATATGACTGGAATCTGTATATGAGTCTGATATTATTGCTGTAAGCTTTATTGGTAAACATTTACAATGAGTTTACACTTTAATGCATTAACTATCAATGTCCTGCGCTACTGAATAATCTTTGTAAAACTGTTTTTTGTAAAACAACTGCTCATTGTTAGCCTGTTAGCTCAGGTCTATTCAATAATATTAACACTATAATAATATATTATACAACTATATTACACAACTTATGACTTTAACTATGTATTAGTAAATCTTAAAATTAAGAATTGACAAAATTAGCTAAGATTAATAAATGCATTAGAAGTATTTTTCATTGTTAACTGTCAATGTTAACTAACGCAGTGCAATTCAATTTAATTAATTTCATTTCAGTGCAATGCAATGAAATTAAATTAAATGCTATTAAAATCAATTATATTTATTTCAATGCAATGCAATGCAATTTAATTTAATTCAATGCAATTAAATTCAAGGCTGTTTAATTCAATTCACTTAATTTGAATGCAATGCAATCCATTTACATATATGGTTTATATATATATAGTAATCATGTAGCAAGTTTACTTTTAAAATAATAACTTTAACAGCTATTACTAAATGTTATTAATCTAAGATTAATAAATGCTTATTTTTGTTGTTAACTCGTGCAGTTAACTCATGTTAACTAATGGAACGTTTTTGTAAAGTGTTACCACTTTATCCAGCATTAAACTACTAAATAACTTGATTAAAGACTTTATAAAGATGCATCACCTAAAACAGCAGCCTGAAACAAACTATAGATAGCAGGCTACTAATTAACATTAACCAGCATCATACGGCCTTCGTGACATCAGTAAAAATGATAATTGTTTCAGAGGTGGAGAAATCTGTTAAACACTGAAGAAAGATTATGAAAAGACAGGTTTTTCTTTGTAACAGCGTCACTGATAAATCATTGACAGTCAGATCAGGAGCATGCATTACGATGGTAAACAGAGTCAGTGTGGTTTCACGCTGACATTATGACTCACCGAGGTGCGTGAAGAGGTTTTTAGCCACTTGCAGCAGAGCCTAAGGAACAATACAACAAATAAGAGTCCGAAAACAACCGTGGTGTGTGTGTGTGTGTGTGTGTGTGTGTGTCTGTGTGTGTGTCTGTGTGTGTGAGAGAGAGTGTGTGTGTGTGAGTGTGTGTGTCTGTCTGTCTGTGTGTGTGTGTGTGTGTGTGTGTGTGTGTGTGTGTGTGTGGAGTGTCTGTGTGTGTGAGAGAGAGTGTGTGTGTGTGAGTGTGTGTGTGTGTGTGTGTCTGAAGTGTGTTTGTGTTTGAAAGAGAGAGTAGTGTGTTTTGTTTTTTAGTTGTGGGGTGTGTGAGAGAGAGAGAGATGTTTGTGTGTGTGTGGGGTCTGTCTGCTCTGGTCCGTGTTGTGTGTGTGTGTGTGTGTGTGTTTGAATAGTCAGGGAGTATGTGCTATTCCTGGTGCATTGTGGGATTTCACAGCACTCTGGATACTGTGAGACTCCCAGAGCTGTCCATATAGAGTCCATCACTCTCTTTCACGCATTCTCTCAATTTAGTTCAATTCAATTCAGTTCAATTGAATGCAATGGAGTTCTATTCAAATAGCTTTATTAGCACGATAAAAGTACATTTTGTATTGCCAAAGCATTAAAATAGTTGAGGAGTTGATGTTAGATGAACATTCTTCAAAATATCTTCTTTCATGCGCTAAAGTAGAAAGAAACTGCCATACCGGTTGGAACGACATGAGGGTGAGTAAATTAATGACAGAATTTCCATTTTTGTGTGAACTGTCCCTTTAAGTCAGTTTCTCGTCTTCTCACCTGACACTCGAACTTGAGTTTCTGCTCTTTCTGGAAGGCCAGTGTGCTGGTGAGAACCGTCGACGTGTAACAGAAACAGTGCTGGATCACATGCTCATCCGCCTCCATGTACCTCAAAACACAACAAATACAAACACCATATTAATGCCCTTACTAAATCAGCAGCCAGCTCAAAAGGTCAAACTAAATATATTTGACCCTGGAGCACAAAACCAGTCATAAGGGTCAGTTTTGTGAAAATGAGATGTATTCATAATCTGAAAGCTGAATAAATAAGCTTTCCATTGATGTATGGTTTGTTAGGATAGCACAATATTTGGCCGAGATACAACTATTTGAAAATCTGGAATCTGAGGGTACAAAAAATCTAAATATTGAGAAAATCATCTTTAAAGTTGTTTAAATGAAGTTCTTAGCAATGCATATTACTAATCAAAAATTATCAGGAAATCAGCATATTATACTGATTTCTGAAGGTCATGTGACACTGAAGACTGGAGTAATGATGCTGAAAATACAGCTGCGCATCACAGAAAACACATATTCACATAGAAAACAGCTGTTTTAAATCGTAATAATATTTCACTATTTGTAATGTCATCACAC
>JADLZN010009511.1:0-17500 GCA_018155175.1 Sinocyclocheilus anophthalmus | reverse complement strand
CTGCAGGCGTCTCAATAACACTCTTATCACAATCTCAGCCCACCTTCCTCGTTCATAAGGATATAAAACAGCTTCGTAAATAGGAAGATTTCAATACATGAGGATTCTGAATGGGATTTTTTTAAGTGAGCCATTAAATGACTCGAGACTTGACTCGGACTCCAAGTTAAAGACTTGTGAACATCTCTGGACTGATTACATGACCTAAAATGTGCAATGTAATGCATTACGTTACTAACTATAATTTTTGTCATGTAATTTGGAATCTGTAACGGATTATAATTTGTAAGTAATCTAGCCAGCTCTGGTTATGAGTCTGTACTTACATAACTGATGACTTTGAGCTGCAGGGAGGCGGCGTCCAGATCATACAGCTCACCTGCCAATCACACACTTACACTGAGGGAGTTTTTACATTACATTACGTCACACAGACAACCCAGGCTCATTCGAAATACATGCCTCTAAATGCATTTCTGCAGCACCGTTATTACGTACCTTACTGCACGTTTCGCCGCAGTTTCAAAGTGAAATGTCCAGTGAGTGGCGCTAAAACGCGGGTTCAATACGTGACCCTGGCACGTTTTTGTTACGTTGATATAGGCACGTATTGCTGTGTTTGTATTATGTTGCTTCAGGTACGTATTGTGGCGGTTCGTAATTCAAATATCTGAGGAGTGACGCTAAAAATGAATGCTCTGTCGTGTTGGAAATATCCCCTACACCAAACATTTACATTTAGTTATTTAGCAGACGCTTTTATCCAAAGCGACTTACAAATGATGACAATAGAAGCAATCAAAACCAACAAAAGAGCAATAAAATGAAAGTGCTGTGACAAGTCCCGGTTAGTATAAAACCCACAGTACTGCAAGCAGGTTTTTTTATACACACACCACACCACACACACACCACACATACACACACACACACACAAACACACACACAAACCACAACCCAACCACTACACACACACACACTCACGCACTCACACACACACTCACTCTCTCACCCACACTCACTCACTCACTCACACACACACTAGCATTCTTACACACAACTATCACTACACACATCACACACCAACCACACATGAGTTACCACTCAACACTCATCCACATCATTCATCTTTATCATCTACATCTACAACACACACACACAACACACACTCACTGGTCGCTCAATACAAACACGCACTAGCCCACGCACACCCCACCGGACCACACTACCACCACACGCTTACTCGCACCGACACACACCAGTACCTAATCACAACACCCCACCCCACTCACGAACTCACTCACACACACAATACACACTACACACACACACTGCACTCTCACACACACTCTCTCACACACAGATATACAAACACACACACACACACACAAACACACACACTGTTTATTGCAACGAACAACAAGCAGAAAACAAATAGAGGAATCAAGTGTGATAGAGGGATCAAGTTTTTTTATAAAAAAAATACAGAATAAATAACCCAACCCTAAGCCTACCCGATAGTGTTAACAAATGCAAAATTGATATAAAAACACATTTGTTGATGCAGCTGTGCTATTTTATCCTTCTTACGCAGATTTGAGCTGTTTTCTCTGACTACATTTAAGTCTCTCCTAAAAACATATCTGTTTTCTCTGGCTTATAAATACTTTTCTATTATGGTCTTTGCCTAGTATCTTGTCTTCTAAGTGTCTGTACTCTGTTTTATAAAGTTTTAGTCATTATATCATTGGGGCTAGACCCAGTTTGAATTGTGTTTAGTTTGTGCTGATTTCTATATTTTGTTTTATTCTTTTCTGAATCTCTGTACAGCACTTTGGTCAGCCGTGTGGCTGTTTTAAATGTGCTATATAAATAAAGTGACTGAACTGAACCGTAGTTTCTAGAGTAATGTATGGGAAATAGGCTTTATTAACTAAACTGTGGACCGCAAATCATATTTTGTGTAAAAGGGAGTAAAAGTTGTCCACGGAAACTTGAAAACGACCAGCGACTTCGGCAGAAATGTAGGTAGAGGCACGTATTTCCAATGAGCCTATGTTGCACATAGAATATCAAATGCTTTTATTTCAGAGCTCTTTAATGCTACAGTAACACAGGTGTGAGTGAGTGTGTGCGTGTGTGGTGTTGATTGTGTGTGGTGAGTTTGTATGAGTGGTGTGAGTGAAGGAGTAAGAGTGGGTTCGTGTGTATTTGTTGCCTTGTTTTCGTGTCCTTGTTGCTCTGTGCTGTGTGTGTGTGGTGTGTGTGATCGTGAGTCGTGTGTGTTGTTGGTGTGAGTGTTTGTGGGGTGTCTGTGAGTGCTGTGAGTAAGTGTGGGTCGTGTGTGTGAGGTGATTGGAGTAATGTGTGTGTGTGGGTGTGTGTGTGTGTGTGTGTGTGTGTGAGTGAGTGTGTGTGTGTGAGTGTGTGTGTGTGAGTGAGTAAGTGTGTGTGTGTGTGTGTGTGTGTGCCTGTGTGATTGCGTGATGTGTGTGTGATGTGATGTGCGGTCAGTGTGCCAACCTTTGTGTTTGTGTGGTGTGCTTTTTCCTGTGAAGCAAGTGTTTGTGAGTGTTTGTTTGTGTGTGTGTGAGTGAGTGTGTATGTGTAAGTGTGTGTGTGTGAGTGTACGTGTGTGTGTGTGTGTGTGTGAGTAATGTGTGTGGTGTGGGTGTGGGTGTGGCGTGTGTGGAGGAGTGTGTGTGAGAGTAAGTGTGTGTGTGTGTGTGGGTTGTGTGAGTAGTGAGTGAGTAAGTGTGTGTGTGTGTGTGTGTCTGAGTGTGTGAGAGTGTGTGTGTGTGTGTGTGGGTGAGGAGTGTGTGTGTGAGTGTGGTGGTGTGTGTGTGTGTGTGTGGTGGTGTGTGTTTGTGTTCTCACCACACAGCCGTAGGATCTGCGGTCCGAGTCTCGGTAGTACTCAGCCTGTTGTCTGGCTTGGGCTCGCTGGGCATTGTGGGATTAGTGTGTGGCCGTTTGGGCATCTCTGACTGTCTCGGACTCGGCTTACAGGCCACGGTGAGCTGGACGACCAACACACACACACACACACACAATATAAACAGTGTCACATGCACATGTAGTAATGTTTATCTAGAAAGTGTAAATCTATGTAAAATCACAGCCGTGTTGATATAGAGCGATGGCTAACGAGTGTGATATTGCGTTTATGCAACAATTCGATGGAACCAGTGTGTAAATAAATAAGAAACAACCAAGGAGTGTCTTAAAAAACATTTTGTATGCAGAACTACCTTCCGCCACGGATTCAAATCTCTGATGACCGTTTTAATAGTCAGGGTTGGGGGAAGTAACTAGTTACATGTATAACGAATACGTAATTTTAATGGAAACTTGAGTGCAAGAGTTTTATTTTCTAGTGGGCTGTTATGTATAGCATTGTTCAGGGCCTTGTTAGAGATACCAGTGTTTCTTGTCAATTATAATAATTCAAGTGATTTCTGAAAGTCTGACAGTGTTGAGTGCTACTGTAAGTTTAACCCTGCTTGGTTTACATTTTTGAAAATGACTTATACAGTCCTTTCGAAACCATGAATATGAGAAAAGTAATCAAATGTAATCAGTTGCACTACTTTAATAAATTAACTGAAATAGCTACACTACTATTACATTTTAGATAGGGTAACTTGTAATCTGTAACAACTTATTACATTTCCAAAGTAACCTTCCAAACACTGGTAGCTGAGATGTAGTTTGATTTTGCTTCTTCACTTGTTCCAAGCTGTAGGTATGGATGCGAAAATCGTAAAAAAATCTAAAAAATAAATTATATAGAATATATATTACGCAAATAAATTAATTAAATAACATTTGTGAATCTATTCTTGGAATGACTGAAGGGATGAATGAATGTTTCATATTTCAGTGGGAAAGCAATATCTTATTTAGGAAATCTTAATAACAATAATAATAGATTAATATAATGGCAATGTAATATATATATATATAAAATAAATTGAAATAATTGTTTCTGTGTATAAAGCTCGGAATCTCTTTCTCTTGGCTCTTGATTTTGCTCTCATCATAAGATGCTTTTAAAGTGTCTGATATAAAATAAAATAAAAATTAAGTAAATTATAATAAATAAATTATAAAAGAGTATTTTACAGTAGTGACAATAACTGTGATGTAATAGTAAATTTAAGTAAGGGAGAAACTCTGTGAGTGAGTGAGTGAGTGAGTGATGAGGAGTGTGTGTGTGTGTTGGTGTTGTGTGTGTGTGTGTGTGTGGTGGTGGTGTGTGTGTGTGTGTGTGAGTGAGTGAGTGAGTGAGTGATGTGAGTGAGTGAGTGAGTGAGTGTGTGTGTGGGTGTGTGTGTGTGTTTGTGTGTGTGTTTGTTTGTGTGAGTGAGTGAGTGAGTGAGTGAGGTGACGTGAGTGATGTGAGTGTGTGTGTGTGTGGTGTGTGTGTTGTGTGTGTGTGTGTGTGGTGTGTCTGTGTGTGTGTGTGTGTGTGAGTGAGTGAGTGAGTGAGTGACGTGAGTGTGTGTGTGTGTGTGTGTGTGTGTGTTGTGACCTTGGTGTGAGTGAGGGTGACGTGCAGGTGTTTAGTTGAATGAGTGATGTGAGTTTTGAGTGAGAGAGAGTGAGTGAGTGAGTGATTTGTGAGTGTGTGATTCCGTGTGTGTTGTGAGTCCGTGTGTGTGTGAGTGTGTGCAGGTGTGTGTGTGTGTGTTGTGAGTGAGTGAGTGAGTGAGTGAGTGAGTGTGTGTGTGTGTGTGTGTGTGTGTGTGAGTGAGTGAGTGAGTGTGTGTGGTGTTGTTGTGTGTGGTGTGGTGAGTGAGTGAGTGATAGTGAGTGTGTGTGTGTGTGTGTGTTTTTGGGGGGGGGGGAAGAGTGAGTGGGGTGTGGTGGGGCTTGTGTGAGAGGAGTGATGTGTGGCTGTGTGTGTGTGTGGAGAGTGAGTGTGTGTGTGTGTGTGTGTGTGTGTGTGTGTGTGTGTTGTGTTCTGTGTGTGTGTGTGTGTGGTGTGTGTGTGTGGTGAGTGTGTGTGTGTGGGTGTGTGTGTCTTACATGTTTCTCCAGGATGTTGAGGTTTTGTTCATCTTGTTCTGTCAGTGGTTTACAGCAGAGCTGTTGAGAGAGCGACAGACACCACGAGTCAAAGAAATCACACAATTCATTACATCCTTCAGCAAACCACCTGCTCTATTTCTGCCAGCTCTCTCTCCCTCTCTCTCTGGGGAAACGCTTCATTTACTTTAGGGGTCACACTGAGACCTTTGACCCTGCGTCCGTCTGCAAGAGTCCCAGAGAGACACTCGACACACACCTCTCCCGCGAGACACGCTACTGATCTAATAGAGCGGATACTAAAACACTGACGAAGTCAAACAGCAGCTCTGATCCACATACTAGAGAGCGTTTGTTGTCTTTAATGAAGGAAATTAATACCTTCATTCATCAGTGATGCACTACATTCATCAAAAGTGACAGTAAAGACATTTATAATGTTACAGTAGATTCCTATTTCAAATAAAGCTGTTCTTCTGAACTTTCTGTTCATCTGTGAATCCTGAAAAATAAAACGTGTCACAGTTTCCACAGAAATATTGTGCAGCACAACTGTTTTCAATATTGATAATAATCAGAAATGTTTCTTGAGCACCAAATCAGCATAGTATAATGATTTTCTGACGACTGGGACACGTTTTGTACATAGTATGTTGATCAAATAAATGCAGCCTTTGTGAGCAGAAGAGACTTAAAAACTTTTTTTTTTAATCATACTGACCCCAAACTTTTAAGGGAATTAAACCTTGTAAGTGACTGGTTTTAAACTAGACATGTGGAAAATTATGCATTTTATAAATGACTATGATATATAAATATTTCACCAAATAAATATTATAATTTTTTTATTAATTCAACATACAAGAGTTTGACAAAAATGTCTTGAAGGTATGATTGAACGCATGGTTATTATTATTAACTCTAAAACCATGTCGTACTTAAAATATATGTTTTTAAATACTACTAATAATAATTCAACACATAAAATTTGGAGTTGGCACAAAAAATTGTCTTGAAATGATGATTGAAGCGTTACTTATTATTATATTATGAACGCAAAAATAAATAAATAAATAAACAAACTTAGTTGGCTGTGTTTGAAGCAACATTTCTTATTTTGTTTAGTGTGATTTGAAGTATGAAAATAATCAACTAAAAATAAAAGAAAATAATTAATACTATATGACTAATAAAAACAAAACCTAATAAAAATCGACAAAAAAGAAAGACTAAAAAATGAAAAATAAAGTTAAAGCCGGAACAGAAACTAAAATTAAAATATAATTAAAAATATTAACAAAATCTATAACTTGTAAAATTAACACTGTTGATATCATGCAACAGCTCTTCTTTGATGTTGACGGTGCTTTAAACATGATGCATGCAGAGATTTGATCATGCTGTCCAGCGGAAACAGAAACTGCGTCTCTAAATTCATCCTCTTGAAGATCAACGCTCCTGAAACAACGCAAACATCAGGCGCGACTCTTTACACGTGAAACAAGCGCGAGGCGAGGTGGCACAAGAGTTGGCTCAGAGTTCAAATACTTCACATCGACCCCAAGTTTGCTGCTGCAATTGGAAGCGAGCCAAATGATGCAACGACAATTTGGTCATATGTGCAAATGGACGAGACTTGTTGTCTTTCACTAGTTCATTATATGTTATTTTTCCAACTTGCTAAGACTCTCAAGAATCCATAACTAAAACCATTTTCGTTACTTAAAATAAAATAAATGAATAAAAATTCTACTTATCCGGCTTGTTGTTATTTGTTAGAGTAAATTTGAAGACTTAAAACACTTATCTAAAAAAATTAAAAATAAATAACTAATATAGACATTATTAAAAATATATAAAAACTAATACAAATTACAAAAATATTATGTGGATGTACTGTGTATATTTATTATGTATATAAATACACACACATACAGTTTATATTTTGAAAATATTCACATGTATATATTTATATTCATATAATTGTATAAATAAGACTCTCTAGAAGCTAAAAACATGTCCTTGATGCGATCCGCTCCGTCACAATCGTTTCTTTTATAGCGCGTCACGGCCGCAGCAATAAAGCGTCTCCCCTGCACTCAAAAATCTCATAAAACCATAAAGTTTTATTACTCAATTAGAAATAAACACTTTAATTGGACTAATGCCGCCTGTAAAAGCGTAACATTAGGCAGCGCATTAAAAATAACGAGCTTATAACGATTCGGATGGACTCAAGAGAGGGAATCCACAAAATCAGATTCAATGGTGTCAGAGGTGAGAGAGAGAGAGCACAGAGGAGAGAGAGAGAGAGAGAGAGAGATGACAGAGAGTGAGAGAGCAGAGAGGAGAGATGAGATGAGAGAGAGAGTAGGAGAGGAGCGAGAGTAGAGACAGACGAGAGATAGACGAGAGAGAGAGAGAGAGACAGAGAGTACGAGAGAAAGAGCGAGAGAGAGAGAGAGAGAGAGAACGAGAGAGAGAGAGAGACAGAGAGGAGATGAGAGAGGACGAGCGAGAGATCAGAGAGAGAGATAGAGAGAAGAGAGTTGGAGAGAGACAGAGAGTGAGAGAGACAGAGAGAGAGAGAGACGAAGACCGAGAGGAGAGCGGAGAGAGACCAGAAGAGAGAGAGAGAGAGAGAGAGAGAGTGAGAGAGAGAGAGAGAGAGCGAGAGAGAGACAGAGAGAGAGAGAGAGAGAGAGAAGAGAGAGAGAGAGAGCGAGAGAAGAGAGAGAGAGAGAGAGAGAGCGATGAGCTGAGAGAGAGACAGAGAGAGCGACGAGAGATCGAGTAGCATGAGAGGAGAGAGAGAGAGAGAGGGCGAGAGACATAACGCAAGAGAGGAGAGAGAGAGAGAGAGAGAGAGGAATTCCAATCAACTGAAGGAATTCAAATCAACTTTCAGAAGACAGATAGCAGAAATTAAAACAGAAATGCAGGAAGAACTGTCTGTGTTGAAATCAGAACTTCGAAAGAAGGATGAACTTATAAATAATATGAAGGAACAGCTTCTTCACGTTTCATCGTCCAAAGCATCTCACGCTAAACACCTGAGCTGTCTAGAGACCCCCACTGACAATCATCAGTCACCTGCAGATGA
This sequence comes from Sinocyclocheilus anophthalmus, assembly GCA_018155175.1. Lineage (NCBI taxonomy): Eukaryota > Metazoa > Chordata > Actinopteri > Cypriniformes > Cyprinidae > Sinocyclocheilus > Sinocyclocheilus anophthalmus. Next base: position 9,366 of record JADLZN010009511.1, on the reverse strand, counting down.
TGAGCCTCGCTTTTCATCAGATCCACAGACCAAAGCCCACCGCACTGCTCCACACAACCCCACCCAAACAGAAGCTCTGATTCTCATCGACTCCAACGGAAAATATATAAACGAGAAACTCTTGTTTCCAAAAATGAAAGCACAGAAAATGTGGTGCCCAAATACCAGCAAGGCTCTTCAGATCTTATCTGATAAAAATCAGAAAGAAACTTACAAGCACATCATAATCCACACAGGGACCAACGACTTACGAGCAGCGAAGGGTAACGTGGCACCTGTGCTCAAAGAGGTGGCCCTCAGAGCCTCAGAACGCTTCCCAGAAGCTAAAATAACTCTGTCCACGTTACTGCCACGGAGTGATGTGCCTCTTCACGTGATCCATGGAAACAATGCAGAACTCTCCAGAAGCTGTGCACTCATTCCAAACGTTCACCTGGCTTACCATAAAGACATTCGGCCCCATCATATGTATGACCACATACACCTCAACAAGAAAGGAGTACAACTCTTCGCAAGAGTGCTGAAAAGCACAGCATTTGGTAAAACAGGAGACAGAAATCTACACAGCAAGAGCAGTTCCCAGCCACAAAGAAACGTCCCCCCTCCTCCAAGAAGCAGACAGGACTCGACCCCTGGAGCACCATCACAGAGCTACGCCGCAGCAGTCCAACAGCCACAAAACCCTGCAGCCGCAGAACTCAATCATATAAGACACCTGCTCAACATCATCTGCTCCAAACTGGTCAAATAATGTACAAGAGCAATGCCTACACACACACACACTTAAAATGACTCTATCAATATCAATGTGGAATATTCAATGCTTGAATTCAACAGCCTTTGGACTAAAGAGTTCAAACAAAGAATTCCAGAAGAGCATTAAAGAGATGGATATTATTATTCTACAGGAGACATGGAGCAGGGCAGAAACCATCACCCGCTGCCCACCCAACTACATAGAAATCATCCTACCCTCACAAAAACTCAACACAGTCCGACACGGAAGAGACTCAGGAGGACAAACCATATTGGTACAAATCACAATTCCACAACCACATCAACACAGTAAAGCAAGGCAAACACTACACCTGGCTTAAAATCCACAAGGAACTGCTCCCATCCAGAAAAGATATATTCCTGTGTGCCATATACATCCCGCCATCAGAGTCCCCATACTACAGACATGTTCTACACATTAGAGGAAGAGACAAGCCACTTCCAGGCCCAGGGAAACATGCTCATCTGCGGGGACCTGAACGCAAGAACAGGAATACAGCCAGACTTCACCGACGCACAGGGGAGCAAATATATCAACAACAAACTGACTGCTATTAATAACACATTCTCCCATATCCACAGAAATAACCATGATGCTATAGTAAATAAGAATGGAAAAGTCCTCCTGCAGCTCTGTCGAAGCCTGGGTCTGTATATCATCAACGGTAGGTTACGAGGAGACACTTTAGGGAGATTCACATTTTGCTCACCTCTGGGGAATAGCACAGTTGATTATATGATAACAGACATAGATCCTTCATCTCTCAGATCATTCACTGTTAGAGAACTAACCCCTCTGTCTGATCACAGTCAAATCACTGTGCATCTCAAAAAGACAGAAAACAGCATTAACACAAAGCCCAGTAAGCTGTACAACAACAGAAAGCCATATAGATGGGCTGAAAACAGCACTGAAGAATATCACAAAGCACTTAGCAGCCAAAAAATACAAGCACTGGTAGATAACTTTCTAAATAACACCAATGCTCACACTAATGAGGGTGTCAATATTGCCATCAAAGATATAAATTACATATTTGAAAAATCAGCAAAACAATCCAAATTGAAAACAAAAAATGGAAAAAATCAAATACCCAAAAATGACAAAAATTGGTTTGATCAAGACTGCCAAACTATTCGCAAAAAACTGAGAACATTGTCAAATCAGAAAAACAAAGATCCAAATAATGCAGAGATCCACCTTCTTTACAGTGAAACACTAAAACAATACAAACAAATATACGCTCAGAACCAAAAAAGCACAATACACCCAAAAACAACTGACAATAATCGAGAAGTCAGTGAACAAACCAATTTTGGGAAAATTGGAACAATCTGAAAAAAACTGATCATGAAGAATTGGCAATACAAAATGGAGAAATATGGGAAAGTCATTTCCAAACATTGTTTAATAAAGTACAAACAGACACAAACTGTAAGCAAAATCAAACAATCAAGCAACTGGAAAAACTAGAATTAGCCATCAAAGATAACCAAAACCCATTAGATTTCCCAATAACTGATAAAGAACTTAAAAGAAAAAATCAGAAACCTCCAACTCAAAAAAGCATATGGACCTGATGGGATATTAAACGAAATGATAAAACACACAAGCAGTAAATTCCAACTGGCCATTCTAAAACTATTCAATGTGCTTCTGAGCATAGGTTACTTCCCTGACATCTGGAATCAAGGCTTGATAACACCAATCTTTAAAAACGGAGATAAATTTGATCCTAACAACTACAGAGGCATCTGTGTGAGCAGCAACCTGGGAAAGTTATTCTGTAGCATAATAAACGCTCGACTACTAGACTTCATCACCACACACAATGTACAGAGCAGAAGCCAAATCGGATTTTTACCAAACTACCGTACATCTGATCACATCTATACATCACATACTCTAATTGAAAAACATGTCAACCAAGATAAAGGTAAAATATATGCACGCTTTATTGACTTTAAAAAAGCTTTTGACTCAATTTGGCACCAAGGACTATTCTACAAACTTATTGAAAGTGGCATAGGAGGTAAAACCTATGAGCTTATCAAATCAATGTACACTGAAAGTAAATGTGGCGTAAAAATCAGCACCAAACGTACGAGGTATCTTTCCCAGGAGCGTGGAGTGAGACAGGGCTGCTGCTTAAGCCCAATGCTATTTAACATCTACATCAATGAACTGGCGAGCAGTCTAGAGCGATCTGCAGCCCCTGGCCTCACCCTACACAACTCAAAGATCAGATGCCTGCTGTATGCAGACAATCTGCTTCTGCTGTCTCCCACTCAACACACTTTACAGCAGAACCTGGACCTGCTACAGCAATACTGCCAGACCTGGGCTCTGACAGTCAACCTGAAGAAAACCAGAATTATGATCTTTCAGAAAAGATCCAGATCCCAGGGAACACCACACACATTTACATTAGGCACTCAGCAGATAACACACACATCACACTACAACTACCTGGGTTTGAAAATCACATCCACAGGTAACTTTAACCCAGCAGTGAATGAGCTGAGAGATAACACATACAGGGCCTTTTATGCCATAAAATGACAATGCCCAGTAGAGATCCCTGTTAGAATTTGGCTGAAAATATTAGAAACAGTAATTGAGCCCATTGCCCTCTATGCCAGTGAGGTGTGGGGTCCACTGACAAATACCAATCAAGATTTCACCAAATGGGAAAAACAACCGATTGAGACCCTGCATGCAGAACTCCTTAAAAATATATTACACGTGCACCGGCACACAACAAATAACACATTCAGGGCAGAATTAGGCAAATATCCTCTAAACATAAAGATACAAAAAAGGGCAATTAAATTCTGGAAACATCTGAAGCTCAGTGACCCCCCAATCATATCATCATAAAGCCCTGCAAGACCAAGAGATGAACAAAGAAAGCAAGCCCCTCCCTCAGCTGATCCAGAGCTTCAGCCCTGATGCTTCACTAATATCTACTGCTGCTCTGAATCACAACATCAGAATCAGTAGATTACGCACAATCCATAACAGAGATAAAATCAATCACTGGCAAACCCAAAACACAAACAGCAGAGTAAGTGCATGCTATTGGCCCTAAACGAGAGAGTACAGTATGGCAGAGTATCTGTACACAGTGTATCTGTACACAGATAAGAAACTGAGAAGCACGTTGACCAGATAAAGACTCAGCGGATACAAGCTGATGATAGAGACGGGCAGATACAGAAAAACATGGCTGCCACCGGAGTGAAGATTGTGTTCTGTGATCTGAATCAGATGGAAACAGAGCTGCACTTCCTAACAGAACGCCCCAAATACACAGATATACGAACAGTGTTCTACGATAAAACATGGTTTGAAGTGCAAACTATTTTAAGAGTACTTCACTTTGTTATTCTTCTTGTTATTTACCTATAGCGGCTAATGAATTGGAAGTCTCGCACATTCACAGAAAATTACTTACTTTTGCTTTAAAAAATTAGGTGGATATGCTGATTTGCTGCTCAAGAAAATTTATTAGTATCAATGTTGAAAAGAGTTGTGTTGCTTAATATTTTTCTGGAAACTGTGATACATTTTAATTTTCAGGATTCACAGATGAATAGAAAGTATAAAAGAACAGCATTTATTTGAATTCTTTGTACATTGGTGAATGTATTTATTGTCACGCCAATTAATGTAATTCAGTCTTGCTGAACAACATTAATTAAACAATTTTTTAACAGCCCTATTTTCTATATGCCGATATGTTGAAATATACCTTTCAATTGTACAACCAGGTACAACCAGGCCAATCAATCAATCAATCAACCAATTAAATAAATAAACTAAACACTGTTTTCCTATCTCTGCCAATATAAATTGTAGACACTAAAAAGCTGAAGTGTGTCTGGCACAAACATCCACAAAACCTACACCTTCTAAGATATTTAAAGATACCTCCACATAATGACGGCATAGAGAATGAGCTGCCTACATTCCATCTAACATACTCAATACAAACACACGCCTTGAGTTAAACACTGTCTACAAACTTGAAAATTGTCAAGCGTCTGTCTGTAAAACTCACAGTGGCTATTAAGTGAAGTTTTTATCATTGCTGAAGGGAGATAAGATAGAGTCCAAACATTAAAGTCAAAAAAGAGCAACTGATAGGCCACTGTCCAGAGCCGGTGGAGGGATCTAAGAAACGGTCTCAGTTGTCTCTTAGAACCAGAAACATTTACTTTTTTTCTGATCATCTGAAATCCAAACTTTATCACACAAAAACACACACATACACACACACACCACACACACATAATGTGGCCATTGGGACCCAATTGCTAAAACAGTGTTTCCGCTACATTCGTTCTGCCGTGGCAGGCCGCCACCAAAATCATTTCCACCACAGCTGCAGCTTCTCAGTGACATCGTAGTGACACCACTCACATTATTTATCACTCACAGTCCAGGAATTAGCCGAAGAGACCTGAATTTTGGATTTGTGGGTATTGCCAGTGGCGTAGCAGACAGGCACACAGGGTCCGCGTATAGGGGGGCACCCGCGATAACCTCTCAGTGCTGAGTTGCATCATATCATGTATCCACACACACACCGTGAACACACACCTGTAGCAGTGGGCAGCCATTTATGCTGCGTTGCCCGGGGAGTAGTTGGGGGTTCGGTGCCTGTGCTGCAGTGTCTCCACCTAGTTGAGGTATTGAAGGGTGGATAGGCGACTGGTAATTACCCCCCAACGCAATCCCGTGCCGGACCGGACCGAACCTGCAACATGGGGGTACCAAGAATCTGACTCTATAACCATCCTAGGCCACGACTGCGGAGTCTACGTCTGCTATTTAGCTTTTTTTTGATCTGTTTTGACCTAAAAAAACCTACTGCAACACATATTATTTAATAGAATTTCATATTGATATAGGAGTTTGCCAAAAATTGCACTCGCAACAACATGATAACCACCTCACAATGAACATTATTAATTTGCAACTATAGAGGCATTTTGTGTATTGAAAAAATGACCTGAATAATGAATTTGCCATACATTGCGTTTTGTGATTTTTGATTGCTTCCATGTCCTATTGGTAGTCGCTTGGATAAAAGCGTTCTGCTAAATGACTAATGTAAATGGTTCGGGGCAGAATATATGAATGCCACAAATGATAGCAAATAATAAATGGGTAACACTTTAGTTTAGGACCAATTATTACTGTTCAACTATTAACTATGATTCCTATTTTGACGGCTTATTAGTAGAGTAGTTAGAAAGATGGTGTTAAGTTTATGGTAAGAGGTAGCGATTATTAGTGGATCTAAATATGTTCATGCAGCAATAAGGCATCAATATGTGCTTTGCTAAGTACTAGCCTACAGCTAATATGCAAGTAAAGGCATGCTAACAAGCATCTCGTTAATATGAGAATTGGTCCCTAAACTAAAATGTTGAGGATGGAGATAAGACCTCTATTGCTGTATGGTTGTTTAGGGCCACTAATACTAAATATAACCTATCTGCGAGTTTCGATCAAGTTCTCTTAGGTTTGAGAATCATATGTTCTTTTATCAATATGGTTTTTCTAGCAGCACAAGCGGAACTTAAATAGCATTACGTTTTGCAATCAATGACGGTATGGTAATTATTTGAACATTTTTAAGAAAAATAATCTTATGACTAGTTGTTTGTCCTGTTTTGGTATTTTTACATGTAGTTTAATTTTATTTAAGTTTGTTCTTGAACTTTGCACGAATGAATGGTGGACAGATGAAGGGCTTGGAAGTTTCATTCGGGTTAAAATACATTGTCAACCTACAACCAGAAAATTCACGAGAGGCGGACGAAAGTTTTTACGCGCGCCCCTTCCCCGATGTAAATTATTGTCATATCTAAAGGCTTTGCGTTATGCACCACTCACCATTGTGGAATAAGACACATTAAATATATAATGGGTTCTTAAAATTAACTTCACCACTTAGCACTGGCACGATTGTACTTGTGGCAACTTCTGTGTGAGTGCGTCTCATGAATGTGGGCTCAGCTCCTGGTAAACTTTTTGCTACTGTACTGTCATCATGAAGAATGATGTGAATGTAATTCTGCGTGAGTGTGTGTGTCTAAGCGCTTTTCTCTTCAGATCAGTGCAGCTTTACAGGTTGTTTCACAGAGGATTAGGACCATTCAGTGTGTGAAAAGATAAAAGATTTTCAATATTTCCACTAACAGGTTGCTACATTATCTTCTCCAAGTCTTTCAAAATCATCCAAGCTTTAAATCATGTGTAGTTATTAGAAGCTGCTGAAAGCTTTTTTCACCAGAATGATAGGCTGTCTCTACCCTTTTTCTATTTTGTCTCTTTATTTTCCTCTCTTTTTTTCTTTCTCTGTTCTGCTTTCTACACATCTCTTAACCTCTTAACTCTTTCCCCCTCTTAGACAAAAGAAGATTCAGTCAGATTAAGACTAAAGCAGTTGATCTGAGGGGCCTTGGGGAGAGAGATTACCTGTGCTCCGTTGCTCGGTCTGTCTCTAAGACACCATGTCCCATTAAAAATCAGCAATACTCTGATCATTCTCTGACTCTAAGAGCCATACCAATACACATCGCTTCCTGCCACACCCCACACAAACAAACACACCGTTTATCTTGCTCAGAGTAATAGGACAGTGGGTCAATGTTCTAACAAATTACCTTTTTTTCTGACAAAAGGAGGCAGAACTCAAAATTATAAAATAGCTCTAAATTTTCATGCAAGGTTAATGCCATACAGTGATACATACACCTTTGGCAAATGGTTACTATAAGAACCATAAGAGGAACCCAATTTCTCCTTAATTGATGTTACGACACCCCCCCCCCCCCCCCCCCCCCCCCCTCTCCCCCCCCCCCCCCCCCCCCCCCCCCCCCCCCCCCCCCCCCCCCCCCCCCCCCCCCCCCCCCCCCCCCCCCCCCCCCCCCCCCCCCCCCCCCCCCCCCCCCCCACCCCCACATTCATATGTTTGCTATGATAGGGCCTTCACTACAATGGCAAAGCTGAGGTAAAAAAGTCTTGTGTGGGGGTCCTGGAATATTCCTTATAGGGGGGCCTCGGGGGCAAAAAGGTTGAGAGCCATATTATTCTTCAGTAAATACACTATATTTTAATGTTGTTTTCACCGCTGAAGAACCGATTTGTGTGTGTGTGTGTGTTTCCCTTTAATACAGGAACGCTGTTTGTGCAAGCAAATGAGAGGTGATTAAAGAGTGCTGCTTCAAGAATTTACACTATAAGTGTCATCTACAGTACACAACTTGCCAAACAGAATACTAATAACTAGGGGTGTAACGATTCACTCGTTTTCTCGATGCATCGATTAGAAACCCTGACGATGCAATGCATCGATCTTGAAACATGGATTTTTGAATCGCGAATCGCCGATTTCGGACAGTAATCGATTTAAAACGCTAATAATCAAATTAATTGCGATTTCTATAGCAATTCAATGCTTTCAAAATATATACACATTAAATTACTACAAGCACGAATGAATGGAGACCTTGAACAGTGTTTGTGCCTCGCATCTCTCCTTCACACGCTGCACTATTTACCGCCTGTGACTGTCACAGGATTGCGCTTGCGCTCCATTCGTCTCACTGACACATTTTTTGAGCAGCTGATGTGTGATCTCTCCTTAGTACACGTGGCCAGTAATGCTAACGTGAAGTAGTTTTTCAATGGCTCTCGGTCATACCGACATCATTACCTGAGCAGTCGAAGGCTGCGTATTTATTGCATGGACAGAGCAAAAATGTAAGTGTCTAAAGCATATGCACGTTCCACTGAATGATAGATGTGTTTTAAAAATGTCGTTGAACCGAATGTACGAAGGAAACTGTTAAAATAACCACAGCATTAACAACAACCTTGAAATAAGAGCGCAAGGTTTATCTGACAATCAGATGCATGAAAGTAGCGTTCGCTGCTATAGCAAACATACTGCGGGCGTTTTCTTTCATAATCATAATTCGCCGATGGAGAGGAAAAGTTAAATAGCATTTTATTTTATGAAAATGAGATAAAGAGAATTGATCTCGCGGTCATAGAACTTAAGACGTGCCAGGCTCTATCTGCAGCTTTATAAAAAGCAGAATGAACTGAAACATTAAGACAATAAACACAATAAATAAATAATTTATGAATGATGCAGTGCTAATTTACATATAATTTATTACAGTACAGAAACTATAAAGTATATTTTCTACCTTATTATGTGCAGAAAATTTAAATAATTGTTTGTAGTATATAAAACAATCCTAAAAATTGCTATTGGGAAAAAATAATAGATTACAAATGATTGATTATTGTAGTTCTTATAGCAAATTCAAAGTAAGAGATAAAAAAATAATTCCTTGGGAAAAAAAAAGTTGAAGAAATAGGTAAAGAAAAATAATGATGGGCTACGCACCTGGTGTGACACAAATATTAGTCCTATACATAATACATCCTGAAGCTCTTTTTTTAAATCTTGGCCTACTTTCTTTACATCATGCTCCTGTCATGCCATAGCATCATTAACCCAACCTATAGCTTTTTTTTTTTTTTTTTCTAACCAGTTAGTA
>JADLZN010009510.1:0-16937 GCA_018155175.1 Sinocyclocheilus anophthalmus | reverse complement strand
ACGGTCTCCTTAGCTGTGACAGGACGAGCAGGGAGCTCGCAAACGGCCTCAATAGCTGTGACAGGACGAGCAGGGAGCTCGCAAAAGGCCTCCTTGGCCGGAACAGGACAGGCAGGAAGTTCAGAGACGGCCTCCTTGGCCGGAACAGGACAGGCAGGAAGTTCAGAGACGGCCTCCTTGGCCGGAACAGAACAGGCAGGAAGTTCATAGGGGAGTACCACTGACACCTCTGGAGGTTCTGCAGCGGATGCCGCCACCTCTGGAGGTTCTACACCCGTACAATCTGGAACCAGGAAAAGTTCATTAATGTTCTCCTTGGTAGGACAGGTACAAAGTTCAGCAATGGTTCCTTCGACCGTGACATGACAGGCTGAAAGTGTATTTCTGGGTGCCACCACCATCCTAAGATCTGAAGCGAGCGCCGCTGCCTTGGGAAGTTTTGCAGCCTCAGCCACCACCTCTGAAGAAAATGCAGCAGGCGCCATTGCTTCGGGGAACACAGCAGCGAACACCACTAACTCAGGAGATTCTGCAGCTTCAGCCGCCACCTCTGGAGACCTAATAGTGGGCGCCGCCGCCTTTGGGAGTTCTGTGGTGGTGTATGCAGCCCAAACACACCAAAAAGCGATCCCCATCAAGGGAAGCGCTTCAGACAGGGGAATGAGTTCAGGAACAGGAGGGCTAAAGTGAGTGGGTTTGGGGATACCAGCTCGAGTGAAGATAGATACAGCTGAGCGATGCAGACACCAGCGGGCATCCCTCACCTGGACAAAGACTGGAATACCAACGGACGACCACGGACACTATGGGTGCTGCACAGACAGGATTGACCTGACTCTGGATGATAGCTTGATGCAACGTGAATCTGGATGGATAGCTGAGACGTGCGCGACTCTGAATGATATAGCGAGACGTGCGACGGGAATCTGGATGAATAGCTGAGACGTGTTGAGACTCTAGAAGGTCAGCTGTGAAGTGACATGGCTCTGGACGAACAGCTGAGACGTGACGAGGCTCTGGATGAACAGCTGTGATGCGACGTGAATCTGGATGAATAGCTGAGACGTGACGAGGCTCTGGCAGATCAGCTGTGACTTGACTTGACTCATGAAGATCAGTTGTGACTTGACTAGACTCATGAATATCAGCTGTGACTTGACTTGATTCCTGAAGATTAGCAGTGACCTGACTTGACTCATTATGATCAACTGTGACTAAATTCAACTCAGGAAGATCAGTGGTGACTAGACTTGACTGAGGAAGATCAACTGTGACCTGACTTGCCTCATGACGAACAGTTGTGACTTGACTAGACTCATGAATATCAACTGTGACTTGACTTGACTCATGAAGATCAACTGTGACTAGACTTGACTCATGATAATGAATTGTAACTTGACTCGACCCATGACAATCAACTGTGACTTGACATGACTCATGAATATCAGTTGTGACTTGACTAGACTCATGATCATAAACTGTAACTTGATTTGCCCCATGACGATCAACGGTGACTTGACTAGACTCATAACTATCAACTGTGACTAGACTTGACTCATGACAATCAACTGTGACTTGACTAGACTCATGATCAGAAACTGTGACTTGATTTGCCCCATGATGATCAACTGTGACTTGACTAGACTCATAACTATCAACTGTGACTGGACTAGACTCATGAAGATCAGCTGTGACCTGACTTGACTCATGATGATCAACTGTGGCTTGACTTGCCTCAGGAAGATCTGTTGTGTCTGCCATTTTGCGATCAGACTCCGCTGTCGCCGCCATTTTGTGAGCGTGATCTGGTACAGCCGCCATACCTTCTGGCATCTGATATGGATTCATTTAGTCCATAACGGAAGATATCCTTTAAGGTGACCTCCTCAAAAGGTACCCTAAAAGATAACTCCCAGAACTGAGCGACGTATTCCTCAATAGGTGAGCTCCCTTGTCGCAAATCAAACAGCCGGGTGACTGGGTCCATACTTGGCCAATGCTCCTCAAAAAAGCCGCTGGATCCTTGTGTGGCAGAGTATTCTGTAAAGGGGCGAACGAGACATGAGATGTGCAGATCCATTTGCAAGGCTTTATTTAGACAGAGACATGGTCATAAAACAGGCAGGGTCAAACAGAGGCAGACAGGTATATGGTGGGCAAGACACAAGAACAGTCCTAGGGCTAGCGTGGGTCGACGATGGGCAGACAGAGTCAGAAGGGGCAAGACTAAGGGAGAAATCCAGGAAACCAGGCGAAGATCAGAAACCGGGAAAACAGCTAGGCTAAGACTAGGGCTAAGGCTAAGACTAATGACTAAGGCAAATGACTAGGACTAATGACTAAGGCAAATGACTAGGACTAATGACTAAGGCAAATGACTAGGGCTAAGGCTAATGACTAGGGTTAAGGCTAGGGCTAATGACTAGGGCTAATGACTAGGGCTAATGCAAATGACTAGGGCTAAGGCAAATGACTAGGGCTAAGGCAAATGACTAGGGCTCCGTAAGGTAGCTATCTCTAGGAGAGTGATAAACGCTGAAACAATACTCGGCAGAGGGAAGGGATCAGAGTGAGTGTTAAATAGTGAGGGAGTGATATGAAACAGCTGGGTGCAATCAGTGTAAACAGGTGTGTGCAATTCGTGCTGAGTGCAATCAGTGCAATGCATGATGGGAAATGTAGTCCGGGGTGATGTGCAACAGTGTGTAGTACGAGAGTCAATGAAATTGGAAGTTCATAGACCGGATTCGTGACACTTATATGTACCACAAAATGTGTGCCAAGATTTTTCAATTGCCACTATTTGCAACAAGTAGTATATTTGATTGTAGAAATCCTGCTATTTTAACATAGGGTAAATAGGTATTTGCACTTAGTGTAAACAGCATATCGCTAAAATACTGCGTTTGTCACTTTGTGTAAATAAAATCTATCGCTAATCAGATTTGAAAGGGACGAAAAAAAAACAGTTGCAAAAGACGGGATTGACCCGGTCGATCACATCAAAAACCATGACACACTTATCCATCTGCGCCACTGGAGCTGATGTTTTACAGGCGCTTTTAACTAAATGTAAATATACACTTCGTATTTTTTATTCCATAGGAAGGGCAATTCATACAATACATTTAAAACTGAGCTACTTTAATACCATCTCAGAACTTCCTACCACGACTCTGCTGTTCTTCAGCTGGTTCTCCCTGTATACGTTGATTGACAGATGTCTCGTCCAGTCAGCGGTGAGTAATCCAAACCAATGGTGCCGTCTCAAACTATACCTACCTCTACCGGTATGTCTGATTTGTCGATGTGTTTTCTGACTTGTAAATTTGTTTTCAGATTTGTCGTTGTGCTTTCTGACTTGTTAATTTGTTTTCGAATATGTCATTGTGTTTTCTGACTTGTTATAATGCTTTCTGAATGTGTTGTGTTTTCTGGGGGGAAAAAACAAAATTATTTTTTTTTTAGACTTGCATTTGCGTTTGTAAATTGTTTTTTCGTTTTCAGAATTGTGATTTGTTTTGCATTTCTCGGCCACCGTACCGGTCTCCCCCTATATATATATAGGTTTATAGGGGGAGACTATTCACATACACATATAACACATATCTCAGCAGAACTCTTGTATTACAATTCCTTTTTTTATGGTTTCAGTGAAGCACATTTACACAAATGAAAAAAAAAAAAAAACTGATCATGATGAGGGAGACGGTTATGTATATTTTACCCACCCTGTGGTGTGTGTGTGTGTGTGTGTGTGTGTGTGTGTGTGTGTGGGGAATAGGTGCGACCAGTCCAAAACATTACATCATTGTACAGTAAAAAGGGGAACATTGCTACTACAGACCCTGAAGGCATCCCGCTGTTCTACTTAGCAAAGGACACCAGACTGTTTTGTCAGATTGAATAACCATACACAGGAGCAAACAAAAAATGTCCTTAACTAAAAGCAGTTAAGCTATGCATAATACATATATGTGTGTGTGTGTGTGTGTGTGAATAAATGTCATATTTTATAAACCAAAGTGTAAAAATGTTGCGCACATCCCACAAACCCACACAGGGCTCAGGTGCAGGACAAAAAAGTCAAACTATAGTAAAAATACAAACGTATTGTCCGCACACTGATGTAACTGCTCCATAAAAATAATGTATTGCTGCAACGTTTCGACCATCAGGTCTTCGTCAAGAGCGAACAGCCGCTCCCTATAGCCTAGGCAGAGTACACAGTTTGCGTAGGGCACCAACTCACAGGGGGGCAACATCCCAGTTGCTCAAAAAAAAAACTTTTGTTCTATATTAATATTAACATATACATATACGTAAATAAAAATATAAACATGAACATATATACATAATTATAAAAAATGCGTTTTACGGTGAACAGTAGACAGGCGAAGCACACGTGACGCGCCTTTCCCGCATCCGCGCCCGCCTCATGTTTGAGGCTGACAGCAAATGATCATAACTGCTGGACAACTATGCCCGGGAAAAAGACATCAGTAGTCCGGCGCCGAGATAAGAAAAAGAAAAAAAGCCCAAGATGAAGCCCGTGCATCACTTTTAGGTACGTTCATAATCCTGTGAAACTTTTTTTGGATGTTGACGTTAATAACGTGTTTTAATGTTAGTATAGTGTTACACTTGTATAGTGTTTTTTAATGTCGGTATAATATCACCGCCGCATGCCTAATCTCTCATAGTTTCCATGTTCCCTTACGAAAATTAACCATAATTTTAACATAATTTTAAAAAAAACATGGTTTTTGTAGCAATGGTAACCACAAATTAACCATGGTTTTGATACTTCAAATCACTTCAAATAATAATTTACGAAGTATTCAGATAATATTTTTGTGGTAATAAAACAAAAACAAAAAACAACCTTTAAAATGACATAAAAGGCATTATTAAAAGGCCTGGTAATTGCTGTTGTACCACTTACAGGATGATCAAATTGTTTAATATTGACCAAACATTTAAATCAAATATCCACTTAATTTTTGGCCACCTTTTTGCGATAGAAATGCTACAGCCTCTATAATTTTGTAATGTTTGTTTATTAGCTCTAAAAGGGGAATATTTATGACGAATTATAACTGGTTATGATTTATAATAAATATTTAGATTATATCTTATAATTAACTGTAGCAGAATCAATATTATAATTATTTTATCTGTCCGTCCACCGAGCATACAATATAATCTTTTATCAATTCAAGGAATATTTATTTCCTGGCCACGGAACAATAAACTGTCCTTCTTTATGCAGTGCTAGCAATAATTTAGCAAAATGTAGCGAGGGTTCAAACATTCATGGACTTGGAACTGTGAACAGTAAACAGAGACAAACCGTTGTGAATATAAGGGATTTAATAAAATGAAACTATAACTAACATATAACTAACTAAAACATATAAACACAGAATGAAACAAAGTAAGGAAAAAAAGGGAGAGAAAAGAAAAGAATGGCAGTATTTCACATCAAATAACCACAACCTAATAAGAATCATAAAAGAATCAAAAATCACCTTAAAAAGAAACTTAAATCTTAAATCTAAATAATTTTAAGCGGTTACTTGCATTGGTTTCCGATTGCTGAAGAAGAGTCCGGATGCGGTAGATAACGGAGGTCTTTGATGAGTTCGTGAGGAGTCAGCTGGAAGTTTTTACATCTGGCTCTTATGAAGAAGAAGTCCACAGCGACTAACGTTAATTGAAAGTAAAAACTGCCGGAAAATAAAACGCAAAAGGAAGGTCTTGAGAGTGCTTGCAAAAGGTGTTGTCTCAAACAAAGAAGAAGTTTTCTGAGCAAAGTTTATTCGGGCTAATCGCTTTTGAGAATTCCTATTCTGTGTGTACTGGCCAATGAGAGGCATGGATTTTGAGCGGGATAAACTTTCTTTGTCTCTGTTTATGGCCTATTTGCATGTTTATTGCTGGTCTGGAAAATCGGTGCAGTTTTACCCAAAATATGGGTACAAATAGTATGATGCATTTCACAATCACATACTGTACCTCATTGTCCGAGAAATGAAAAACAGGTAACATTGATACCAAGAAACAATAATCTGGAATAGATTAAACGAAAGATACACACATACACCTGAATATAAGTTTTTTATGGCTTTAACTAATACAAATAATGAGTTGTAACTCAGCTAATCTAATAGGGGAACGTACACACAACACATGCATATACCAGATACAATTATAACTGATTAATTATAGTCTAAATAAAGAAAAAGTCTTTATGTGTGTGTTATGTTAGTTTGGGTGTGTGATGTGTGTTAGTTTGGCCATTTACAGCTCTTTGGGAATGTGTTTGAAATCAGATTGGGGGATGCTCGTGGGGGCTGGTTCGAACCATCTGGCAATTTAAAACCCCTATACAAATGTAACATCTCTGACCAGAACTGTAATTTATATGCAAATGTCAAAAGGCTAAAAGGGGTCTCTTAAGCCATAAACAGTCCAACGCTCATGCATGATCCTACGCAGACGCTACAATTTCGTCAACAAAAACATGTGGACATCACAACCTTTGCAAAAACTAATCCTTGGTTTTATCAAAAGTAAAACTGCTTAATTTTCTTTTGCATGATTTCTAAATGCTTCGGACCATAAAATCAATCAGACAACTGTATTAATAAAATCATAGCCATAGGCGACTGTCTAGCTACAATTGTAATTTGTAAATAATACAATTTAATTACAATTTAGTTATTTACTTTTATATTTTATTAAAGTTCTGTTTTGACTCCTATGTGTTTTTTTTTTTTTACTTCTATAATATTTGATGGAGGGGGCACAGCAATAAAATCCTAGGGCACCCATTTGGCCAGCAGCGGCCCTGATACTGGGTCATGAGTATGCTGGATGATTACTGAGGTACAGCGGGGTGATCATATCAAAGTAAAGAGGTTAGGGGAACGTTATAATAACGTTCTGGGAACCAAAAACTAATGTTCTGGGAACGTTATAGTAACTTTATGGGAACGTTAGATTAATGTTAGAATTACATTATGGGAGCGTTAGAATAACGTTCTGGGAACCAAAAACTACAGTTCTGAGAACATTAAGAAAACTTTCCTGGCTAACCAAAAACAAAACATAAAAAATAACGTTCTGGGAACCAAAAACTAACGTTCTGGGAACAACCCAATAACTCGGCGGATATCACATTTTGCGTGAAATTAAAAATGTACTTTTCAATACCGAACAGATACAATACTGATTTTGGCGGGAACTCAATTTTTTTTTTTGCATTTTGGAACCAAGCTCTTCATATGTTGTTGAATATGTTTGTTTGATAATATGTAATAGGCCTAAATATAAAAAATAATTAAATCATATCTAATTATGATGCAAGATCATTTTTAATGAATCAGAGATGGCCCACTTTACCTGTAAAGACATTTGTCTTGAGTATGAACTCAAAATGTTCATATACCTTCCAAGTAACACATTATGAAAATATTACAGCTGGGCCTTAAAGGGGTCATATGATGCAATTAAAAAAATTTTCCTTTCTCTTTGGAGAGTCACAAGCTCTTGGTGCATAAAGAAGATCTGTAAAGTTGCAAGACTAAAGTCTCAAATCCAAAGAGAGATTCTTTATAAAATTAAGAGTCAGCCACGCCTACCCAAAAATGGCTCGTTCTAGCACGCCCCAACATACCTACGTCACGATGTGGGAAGATATAACGCCGCACAAATGTTCACGCAAAGAAAGAAGGCGTAACTTTTATTCTCGCTGTAGTATTGTTGTTGCCACCGCCATGTCATGAAGGCGCTGTGTGATTGTGTGAAAGCGAAACTACTTTGTTTGGCCTTCCAAAAGAGGACGTATCTGCTAGTCATGCCTGGAGATGATCGGGTGGTTGCTGAGGAAAAATACTACAACTTGCACTGTGGTTGCCGGATCGAGCTTTCACAGGGGACGAGCAGAGTCCAGACCAGGGTCCGGGGTGTTCACATGTGGTGCCGCAAGCCTCCAGACCTCTTAGTAGATCCCATCCGCCACATCGCTCACTCTAGCCCTCGGCCGTTACTCACTTACCACAGGCCTCTGCTCACTCAAGCCCGTCATGTGTGATGCTGTGTTTCGTTGTGAAAGTGAAACTACTTGTTTGGGTCTTCCAAAAGAGGACACGACTAGAAATCAGTAGTTAAGTTGTATTTACAACACCAGAACTGTTCCAGAACACTTCAACCCAAATATTCAGATGTGTGCAGCACATTTTATGGAGGACTGTTTCCTGATCCTGGTAGAGTAGACTACAATGCCAGCTGTTCTGACTCACAGACTGTAAGTATGTTTTTTATATTTAAAGAGTTTTTATTTTTTATATTTAAAGCGAGTTTTTGAGCAGTGTAGAGTAGCTTTTGTTGTTTGTCATTTCTCCGATCATGCAGACATGGTTTTATGTGTTTATGCGGCGCGATGCAACGCAACTCGTAAGAAGACAGTATAAGTCTTTATAATCCGTATTTATTTCCCCACTGGATGCAACGAATGCCTCGTTTATAATGGGTTTTCATGTTTTTGAATCGTCGCTCCGGCCTGACAGGGCATCATCACAATATGGTAAGGGACGTAACATTTCCGTCACACGCTTGAGGTATTCGGCCAATCACAACACACTGGATAGCTGGCCAATCACAGCACACCTCGCTTTTTCAGACGATGAGCTTTGTAAAAAACATCAATTCAGAAAGCCGGGGCATAGAGGAGAAACAATAATATGTACAGTATGTGGAAAATAATGTGCTTTTTGAACCTTAAAGCCGCATAAACACATTTCATTACAACAAATACACAAAACAATGTTCTTTTTAGCAGAATCATATGACCCCTTTAAAGTTAACAAAGCCAATAAAGAAAAGACAAGGAAAAAACATCTGGTTATCTAAATTACAAGTTTAACAAAAAGTGTCCCACTTTACCTTGAATTATGAGTATGCAAACAGATATGAGTATATAATAAATGTAATAAACCCCAAATTCACTCTAATCTAAATGAGTTGTAACCAGTTTACTTTCCTAAAATATAAAACATATTGCATAATGAATCCTAAGGCTTCGACACAACACACATATTCAAGAAACACACTTTATTGCAGTTCCAATTTGTTTTAATTAAAGTTATCTGATCTGACATTCTAAATAATTTGTATATATGTAGCTTTATAGGATTGAAGAGTTACAAGCATTTAACCCCACAACAACAATTAAAAAAAATTATTCTACATATCCAATTGCGGTAAATACTCTAAATATCCACTATGTGCTGAAAATCAAGTAGGCTACATCTTTTTTTTCTCTCTAACAAACATTATTAATTCGATAATTTAGTATAGGATTTAGGAATCCTCATTTTTAAGTTTCTAGATGATAAAAATGTAGGAGTAACCAGTTACAAGTGTTTCAGGAAACCACCAGGATAACTGCTCTAACTACAGTGTTGCTGTGTTAAATATGGCTGTGCAATCTATTCAAAATGTATTCACTTTATGCTCATCTCAACTGTTCTTAATCTTGAAAAGTACATTCAAAATTTTTCTAAAAAAAAGAGAAAGAAAAGACTGCTCCAACACATCCTAGCTTTTCCTCCATATTCCAATGCATAAGGAATCATGTATATTCTGCCAGGCTTCCAGCTCAGATTTTCACAGAGCTGCTCTGGAGCAGATGAGCTGAGATTTCTCACTCTTGCTCCCTTTGGCCAGACTTGCACTTTCTTTGCCAATAAAAAAGACATCTACGCCAATAAAGAGGGCATTTAGAGTGATGAATCCACCTCTAGCAAACTTTGAGCGCGCTAGTGGCTTCCCTTTTGTCAGCTGCCCAATTTTGGCCATGCATTTTTACTGTGTGCTTTGTAATATTATGTGCACTTTTTGCATTATTGAGGCCAATTTTGGTTGCTGTGACAATCCCCTCCTCAATTTGTAGTGCTTTATCTACCAGGGATCCAATATTACTGCATAAACCTATAGCACCAAATACCAATTTTCCAGCTGTAATGATATCAACGCAAGCCCCTTCACATCAGGCTCCCTACTGGCCTGCTCCAGACAGTCTAGAATCTTGCCCACATCATCCATGTATCTCTGGAAAATGTTCTGTGCATTTTTCCCTTGATGACTACTGCCTCAGTGATGCCTGTGACGACACTATTGACACCACTGGTCACCCCCAGACCGACACCGGTCAGTGTCAGAACCAGTGACACTCCTGCAGTGACGGGGGCAAGAGCAAGACCAACAATGGACAAGACTCCTCCTGCTATCCCCACTGAACTGCCAGCCACGGTGGAGATACTGGCCCCATCTTCATCCTGTCCAGCTGGACTTTTAATTAATATAAATATTGGACCATGATGTGCCAAAAGCGAATAATTTGCATAAAACATGCCCAAATAACGTCCATATAAATTTCTTTACCTTCTCTTTCCCACTGGCTCACATTCTCGCGTGTACACTCTCACCTGAGACCATGCGCAAGACACTTGTATGTAAAACAAAGTGCAACATTCTCAAAACCAGTTAAAAAATCATTTTATAAGGGGCTACTTCTGTTTCAGACCTCTCATTTATCAGCTTTGCATATGCATGCATCATTTTTAGACATTTTATGTCATTTTATTTTGTGAAGCAAAAAATTAAGACTTGTAAATTAAGAGTTTGGTTCCAAAACACTATAAATCCATTTTGATTAATTTGAGTAAAAATGTGTTTTCTTTACCAAGAAAGTGGCAAGATGAAAACCACTATTTTCTGTTTCAAACTTTCACATAGCATCTTTAGGTTATATTAACATTAAAAATTCAAATCCAGATTTTGATTTTCAAAGATTTATTATAAAATGTTACATTTTTTCCCCAAAATGCAATAAATCCATGACACGTTTTTTCCCCCCCAAAATGCAATAAATCAATTGAATCAATATAAAAGTTATTTTTCATACTGAAACTGTTGAAAATACACAACATAGTAGGGTGATCCACATATGACAGCCTCTGAACTTGGTCAATACTAATCTTATATGCAGGCACTGGACTAAAAATACATTCAATCAGTCATCTCTCCCAAAAAGAATTCAAAGGCTCATCTTGTTAATGCTATAAATTAATTACAACAATAAAAGAAAATTTCTTCATGACCATACATGAACAACAATATCACATTAAACCACAGAAATTCCAAAATGACATTTCCCTTCCATTCAACTTCCAAAAGTGCATTCATTAACCAAAAAAATGTTGGCATAAATAAAAACACTTACACTGACAAGCTACGCAATATCGCGTTCATAATCGAATGTGACTCATCTGTGATTATGAACGCGATATAGCAGTGATCTACGGCTCTGTGTATTAAATGCCACTCCATCTGAAAGCACGTGATGGAGATTTACTGTTCACAGAACCGGCTTTACTGACGAGATGCGCATAATCACATGCGATTTTTTTGTTTGTTTGTTGATCACAAAATAGATGAGGAAAACTAGGATGCCGGGTGTATTCAAAGCGCCGCCATTACTGTCTAGAGTGCGTGGAGTGGTGCGCTGTGATTGGTTGTTACTGTTTACAGTGCGTGGAATGGTGTGCTGTGATTGGTTGAGCGGATATATCGCATTCTGCAGAAAAGGAAGACTGGCGTTTGTCGCGGTTTGGAAAAAAAATGGGAGAAAACATGACAGAATAACTCGGTGGATATCGCATTTTGCGTAAAATTTAAAATTTACTTTTCAATACTGACCAGATACAATACTGATTTTGGCAATTTAAAAAAAAGGCGTTTATCGCGTTTTGGAACCAAAATCTTCATATAATTTGATATATTATATTATATATATATCTCTCTCTATATCGCGATATCTATATATTATATATCTTGTAAGGACTTCTGACCATGAATGACTACTTTTCGTAGCTGATAAACAAATAGGTTTAACCAGGAATAGCTCCTTCATGAGTTATACATATGTATACGTCACGCTTCATATACCTATTTCCCAGGTTAAGTGTCGTACTGTATACATATAAAGTTTTTGCTACATGTGATTATAAAGTTATCCCTCCCCCTTTTTTAATTTTGTATGTGTGTGTTTGTTTTGTAATAAAGACAAGTCAATGGTACTAACAATCCACGTGTTGTGACCAAAGGTACATAACGTTTCTGCATAATACTAAAAACAAGCCCTTGGTTAATAATTATTACACCTTATTGTATTGTGCTTTGTATATATATATAGTATTATATATATATATATATATATTAATATATATATATATATATACATTGAATTTGTTCTTGTCCTTATTACCTGATTTAGTAGCTTATAATTCATGGAGTTATTTATCAGTACAGTGTGCATTAAAAATTGATGTTAAAAAACTGCCAAATTCTGACAGTAACATACTGTTTTCCATTAAAACAGTAATATACTGTTGTAAACAAACATTCTAGGTAATATTTGTTGTTTTTGAGAAAGTAACTTACTGCAGTATAATGTGAATTATCGGCGCCCAGAGTCGACACTCAAAGATGGTGTCCCAAATCACACCCTATACCCTCATGGGGGAAATTTGTACTAGTTCACTAATTATAGTCTGCTGACAGGGTGAATGAAAATAAATGAGTGAATAAGCACATGAACACTGCTATAAAAAGCCGCATTCACTGGAAGGAAAAGGAACAAAGAGAAACACAACAACTACAACTGACTTCCCACTGCCTTAGTGAAACCAAATGAAATAAAAGAAAGCATTAAATCTCACAAGAATTTAGCAGAGGAGTTTTAACAAAAATCCATAAACAACATTACCAGCTTCCACTTTTTATAACCAGAATTACTTTTTGTGTCATACCAAAAGTTCTAATTTAAAATTAACAGAACTTTAGATGTTGAGGTTTTAATGAAAATAATATTTTGTTTATAGTTAACATTTTGGCAGTTAGTGTTTGCATTAGTTGGGCTCTTGAATTTTTAACATGCGTTTTTCTCTGGCTGCTGTAAATGTGTGTTTATGAAGCATGATTGTTATGGCAAAATAAATAAATAAAGCCAAGATTCATGATCCAGATGTTGATAGTTATGTACTGATGCTGACATAATCATTACAAAATGGCCTGATTCACTAATCTATACTACTACTGGCAACCACAGCCGCTGGTTTTATTAATATCTTAATAATTCATCATAACCTGTAGGCCAGTTGAGCAGAATCATTCCA
This sequence comes from Sinocyclocheilus anophthalmus, assembly GCA_018155175.1. NCBI lineage: Eukaryota > Metazoa > Chordata > Actinopteri > Cypriniformes > Cyprinidae > Sinocyclocheilus > Sinocyclocheilus anophthalmus. The sequence continues at coordinate 3,693 of JADLZN010009510.1, read as the reverse complement.
TATGAATTCATAGGTTATTGCTACTATGACATCCTTCAATTAAAAATACAGACCAATATGTATTTCATATATTACAGTTATAATACATATGCATCTCTGATTTGAGTTATTTGATTTCTGTCATTTGTTTTCTGTATACTGTACTGTACAATACAGTCCACACGAGGGTGCTGTAAAATAACTATACAGCAGCATGCACCACAACTGTAAAACAAAATTGTCTTTCGAGTTCAATATTTCCTTATAGGAGACATATTCAAATATGATACATTTGCCATTGTATTCGTTAAATAATCACTGTTATAATTTTTTTCTTAAACCCTCCAGAACTTACAAAAAAATCAATCACTCTCTGAAAATTTATAAATCAGAAGCAGCAGAAAAGAGTCATGGCAGAGAAGCATGGAAAACGTTGTCTTTTAAAACGTGAATTACACTTAAACAGAATTAATTACGCATGTGAATGATTGGCTATATGTGTGTGAGAGTATGTGTGGAGGCCTCCCGCTGTGTTTATAGTACTCAGAGCTGGTGTAGTGGTGACACACTATTAGACTAATTGGATTGGATTGAGAAGTCTTCCTGGGAAAGGAGCAGTTGGGAAGGTCAAGTATCCCAATATCACTGAAGCAAGCAGAATTTGATTGGTCACAGCCTGTGTGCATGTTAGCACCATCTCAAAACCTATTATTATTAATTATATAGAAACAAACTAAGAATGTCAGCAGCAGTGCTTGTTTTGTTATATTAGATGTGTGAATATAATATGCATTACTTTGGATCGCTGCATCATCAATACATTAAACTGTTTTTAATGTACAAAGATAAATAGATTGAGGTTCATCTTCTTTCTTTCTTTCTTTCACATATTGTGGCAGTGGTAAAGAGGAAGGCAAATATTTGTTTCAAAACGAGACAGCGTTGCAGATGGACAAGAGAGTGGAAAAGGCATTATTAAACACAACCTCATTGTTCTGCATATTTTTTAAAGCAGTGGTTCCAACCCTGGTCCTGGAGGCACCCAAAAACACTGCACATTTTGCCTGTCTCCTTTCTCTGACACACCAATTTCAGGTTTGGAGTCTTTCCTAATGAGCTGATGATCTGAATAGGTGTGCTTGTTAAGCGCTGACATGCAAAAAAAGTGCAGTGTTGGGGTGCCAGGACCAGGGTTGGGAACCACTGTTGTAGAGCATTGGGGGTCAGCTTAATCAATTTAGCCAACTTAATAAAAACCAAGGAGACCACAGGAACAATAAAATTGTAAATTGCAAAGTGTTATATATCTTGAGAAGCCACTGTTTCATATAAACAAGTGGCATCGTTTATGCCATGAAACATCATGTTGCACACCCAAAAAATATTCTCTCTTGGGGCATCAATGAGATTAAAGTAAAAGAATGAAGGGATCCTTCCCCGAGGTGAGCTTTATGATACACACATGAAGAAGCATGCAATACCTGGTATTTATCAGTATCTGTGTGAGAGAGTGCATGTGTGTGAAGGGGTAAGGTTATGTCTGCCATTGCCATGGAAACAGAGCCTCTGTGTAAATTTTGCCTATATGCATTATTTCTTTGTTCCACTGATCTCTTTCTCTCTCTCATTCATACAGACTGCATCACACGGCAGCACCACAAATAACTTTATTCTTTGTTGGGCTGGCTTGTTCCTTTATTTCCATACTGGTTCAAAGAATCAACAGTAGACAGTATGGATTTCTTAGATAAATATGGGAGGAAAAAAGAACTTGAACTAGTTTTAAAGAAGAGAGTCTTAGACTAGTTGTTTTTTAATTTTCAGAAGAAAATGTAAATAGTGGTTGCATCACAATATCATAGTGCTAGGGTGTTCTGGGTGGTTTTTATGTGCTAAGGTTTTTGGTGGTTGCTAGGCGTTGTTAGTGTTTGCCTGAGATTATCTTTAGGTGATATTGAATTGGTGCTATGCTGGGTGCTAATGCTATTCTGATTGGTTGCAGGTGTTCTGCCTAAGGATCGTGAGTGATAACAGCAAGCAGACGGAATATAGATAGTGATAGGATAGATAGAAGAAGATCGATAGATAGATTGATAGATTTGTAGAGTTTTTTCAGTCTGGGTTTTAAAAATCTGTCTTGGCCACAGCAACGAGTCAGCCCTCTTAAGAGTTCATAAATGATCATGTTACGACGATTCTTGGCCATCTATGCTCTGGTTTTTGTTTAGACCTTAATCTGCCTTTGATCTGTCAACCATGATATCTTGAGATCTTGTCTGAGGCATTGTGATTTATGGGGCAACTGTTTTACAGTGGTTTAGGTCCATCTCATACTAATAGAGATATGGGGGGTTAGCAGGAACAATTGGGCGTCATTCCTCCTGAGATGCTTTTACGATCTGGTGTAAACCACACGGAATAAATAGATTGTTGGTCTGGGATTGTTTCTCCACTTTATCGCTATTCCTTTATGGTTTTATTTGGTTTAAGCGGAGCAATGGGGGTACTCTTTCCACTATATCAGATGACACCCAAAATTTACATACCCCTTAAAGCATGGCTAATAAACTGTCCTTAAGCCATTTTGTATTGCCTGAAGGAACTGAAACGGGAGGGGGGGGGGCTGGTCAAACAAATTTTATGTGCGCCCAGGAGATAAACTGAATCATTATTTTGTTCCCAATGATGCATATTTACAACGACTTCTAAACTACATCTCTTGCCCATACAGTACCCCCTTGTCAGAAACGTTGGGTGGTTTTGGTTTGACAATAATGGCCTCAGAAATTTGAGAAGCAATAATACCGGGTGTTAAGGCCTGTTTTTTATTATATACGCCTCTCTCCAAGGGAGGTCGTTTTAAAAATCGATTAAAGAAGCTTGAAATAGCAATACATGCATTTGTTTCATCCAGGCTTGACTACTGTAATTCTCTGTATGTTTGTGTTCCTCAGTCCTGTGTTTCTCGTCTGCAGTTGGTCCAGAATGCAGCAGCTCGGCTTCTTACTGGGAAGTGCAAATATGAGACTATTACACCGGTTTTAATCTTACTTCATTGGCTTCCAGTAAAGTACAGAATTGATTTTAAAATTCTACTGTTTGTTTTTAAATCTCTTCACAATCTGGCCCCACTGTACTTAACCGAGTTGTTACAGCCTCATACTTTGTCGAGATTGCTCAGATATACTAATTCTGACTTGCTGCATGTTCCTAGGACAAGGCTAAAAACGAGAGGTGACAGTGCCTTTTCTGTTGTCAGCCCAAAACTTTGGAATAGTCTCCCCTCTCACATCAGAACTTCCTCAACCTTGTCGGTTTTTAAATCCACTCTAAAGACCTATTTATTCTCATTGGCGTTCGATATCCCATGACAAATTGTCTTTGACTTTGTTCTCAGGAACGCCACACATTTTTACAGCTTGTGTATATTCTGTGTATAGTTAATGTATAATTTTGTTTTACAACCGTTTTAATTTACCTATTGTTGGTATAGTGTTGTAAAGCACTTTGGTCAACTCCGGTTGTTTTTAAACTGTGCTATATAAATACAAATTGGAGTTGTATTTTATAGATGAGAATGGATGGATAAGGATGACGGGTAGAACGGACATACAGACTAAGACGGGACGGACGAATGATAATAATATAGATAAGTATAAGATAGATAGATAGATAGATAGATAGATAGATAGATAGATAGATTAGATGATGATT
>JADLZN010009508.1:0-23709 GCA_018155175.1 Sinocyclocheilus anophthalmus | reverse complement strand
AAATCCGTGGACAAAGCAGTATTGCGATTAAAACACTTCCTTTAGATATTACATGGAGTGAAGATGAAAACAAAAAATAGCATCGAATATTTTCTAAAGACAGTCAGAACCTTCAGATGTTACATTCATATAATTTATTCATAATAGTTATTATTGTGTCTACTTCCCTTAGCAATTTAAAACTCTCAGCTTTTACCGCCCTGTTTTCGACTGGGCAAAAGCGAAAAGAGTACTTGGTGACTGGAGCACGTGCGACTACTTAGAAACTGTGCTTTATGTGGCAGTATGGATTTTCATGAGTGTTGAAAATCGCGGGGACTCTAATCGGTTTTAATGATAATTAAAAATACAAAATGGTAATACCTAACCTGCGGGAAGTTTATCAGTGATTTATCGTCAACCCGGTAATCGCTACATCCTAACATGGAGTACCAAAAGCCCACTATTCAAGTCCTCTGACAGACTGGCATATAGATACCATACAGATCCATTCAGAATGACTAAACACAGCAAAATACAAACATTCTAAATGCAGGTCAACATCATCAGTGAACAGCATAGGACCCAGGAACTTTTTCATGTGTCCCTTATATAGATACCATACAGATCCATTCAGAATGACTAAACACAGCAAAATACAAATGAAAAGTAAAAACATTCTAAACGCAGGTCAACATCATCAGTGAACAGGAAAAGACCCGCGGGAACTTTTTCATGTGTCCCTTACAGGGCTGCCCCCTAATAGTCGACTAAACGTTTTGGTTCAACCAACTTCATTAGTGCTTAGTGGAGAAAATAAATAAATAAATAAAAATCCACACTGGCGAAGTCACGAGTGCAGTTAACAGCTGGTCTTTGTGGTAATACAGTACATCGGGCAGGACATCCAAACACTAGCCTATTATTCATCGACCTCAAATATGGCTTATATCTGAAATATGTAAGTAGTAGCAACTTTATATGGCCACTCAATCTAATGTTTACCTATAGAAATGTGCGCTGTTCAAGTGTCTGTGCTGAGTGCGGAAGCTGAATAGCAGCTCACTGCATGAAAGATGGAGGCGCCGATGCGCTCACTTGCTCTTAAAATTCATAATTTTTTGGTCATACAGTTAAGAGTAATACGTAATGATAAGAGTAATAATATAATAGAGAGAGTGAAATGTCTACTTTCAAATAAACTAATTTAAATAAAACAAACTAATTCAAATGGAAAAGAAATATTCTCAGATTATGTAATCCGTAACATGCATACAGGCGTGCGTCCACTACTGCGGAGATGACGAGTCAGTGACGCCGAATTCATCTCTTAAACAGAGAACAAAGAAAGCACTAGTTTATCAATTAATTATTAAAATGTTAATGCAGCCTCCTTAACTGTTTTTCCCTGACACATTCATAATTATTACTTCTGCCGGTGCGTTGTGGCAAGCTATATGCGTGTGCTTGAGTGCTTATTAGGCAATGTAGGCAATTAAAGGCTCATTATTATGATTTAAATGGTTTATTAATAAACTTGCGATTAGTCGACTAATGCTTCAAATGAACGACTACTAGTCGAAAAGAAAAATCATAAGTTGAGGGCAGCCCTAGTCCCTTATGAGCCATATAAATGTGGGGAACATAGGACCCTGGGAGCATAGTACCATAGAATCCTGGACCCTGGGAACATAGGACACCTTTTCATGTGTTCCTTATAAGCCACATTAATGTGGGAAACACAGGACCCTGAGAGTATAGAACCATAGAAACATGGAATCCAAAAAACGTATGATCCAGGGAACATAGAACTCTAAAAAATTAGGACCTTGGGAATATAGGACCTTTTTCCTTATGATCTATAAAGTGGGGAACATAGGACCCTGGGAACATACAGTAGGAGTCTGGGAACAAAGGACCCTGGGAACATAAAAAATTTTTTCAGTTGTTTTTTAGGAAATTCAATTACTTGTTTTCCATTCAGAATTCTTCCACACCATTGTTCTTCTTATTGTTAATGAGAGTTACATGTTGATCAGTCAGTCCGCAGATCCTTGTACACAAACTAGGTCAATTATTCATTAATCATCTTTTTTTCTTCTTCTTTTTCAGTTTGGTTATGAATGATTACTCAAAACACTTATTTATTCAGTGAAGTGTATTCTTTTAATTAATGTAATTTATTTGTTAATTTCATTCAAGTGCAACCAATGCTATTTCACATCTTGAACTTGAATGCTATTTTCCTGTGCAGTCTTTAAGTGCAGATAAGCAGTCAAACACATTGAAAGGGAGAGATTTAAAAATTATTTGTTCACGTAAAAGATTCCTTCAAAATCCCTGATTCATTCACTAATTAAAAGTCCATTTTCAGAAGCAATTAGGGCTGGACAACAAATGGAACATTAGCGAAATTATCAAGTTCCTTTGCTGACGATATAAAATTAGGGAATATAATGCATATTGCGGAAATGTTAAAAAATTTAATTTATAAAACAGTAAGCCCCTTTCAGCTCACACAGATCATGTCTTTTTAACTTCTAATATAGCAGTTTTCTTTCCCATTGATCAACTGTCTGGTTATCGATATATGAATCAAACTCCCTCAGAATGTCAATGACTTTGTAATACAATTTTCAGAGAGGACCAGATTATGTCTGAGTGTCTAAAGGCCTTTTACACTTCTTTGCGGTGTGACTATCAGCTGTGCAGATCACTACCTGGCTTGATAGACAGGAAATGCAAACAGCTCATAACACAGTTTTGCCAAACTATACAAACTACTCTCATCAATAAAGTTAGCATGGTGCATCAAGACTCTGAGAAAAGTGAGGCCTCCATATGGTTTTCGTTGTATGAACGTGCCACTATTAAAATAATAGGAGGAAATCTCAATTTTTCTGCACTAACAGTAGCTCCATTGTTGTGTCTCCATAGCATGTGGGTATTTTTCTGTTAGGAGTTGTTCTTGTCATTGGTTCTGAACTGCAAAGAGAATAATGGAAGACAAAATCTTGAAAGCTGTATTTCTTTTTGGGCAGTAAGAGGCCAAACTTGACAAAGAGCCACAGCATCTGTGTGTGATTTCAAACTATATCATGGTGTAAATTTGATATGCAAGCTGATGCCAATGACACAAGCCACAGAAAAGATGACTGCATATGCAAACCATGACAACAATTTCAAAAAAAGACTTGTCAGTTTCTAAAGTTGGCAAAACATCAAAAATAGTATGAATCCAATGTTCATGTAATATCCTGTCTACTAAAATGTATTAATGTGATTGATTTTTGAGGGCAGCATAGATATCCTTCACTGTCTATGAAATCTCATTGTGGTTCCACAAAAATAAAAATTGTGATACAAAATAAGTCAGCAACTTTAGAGTTAACTTTATAGTATTTGACATGTAATGTCATCACATGTTCACTCGAGTATCTCTCCAGCATCACAGAGGATAATGGCCTGAAATTAAAACATACTTATTTATCTAAAGCACTTCTAGCTTATTTAGCTTAAAGCAGGGTTTCCAAAAAGGGGGTTCGGTAAGGAACTGCAGGGGGTTTGTGAGTTGATAAAAACCTAATAATTAATTACAATTATATTAACTAAATAAAATCATATATTGTTTTTTTTCTACAATATTATTAGAAAAAATAAAGTAAATCAATAGGGCTCATGACAAACTGCAAAAGCTGTGATTTTACATTCTGTTCATTTACACCAATTTTTCAGTGGCCTCGAGTGCATGGTTTTGCAATAAATGCTGCTCACCCAAACTCCTCTGTACCTCCTTTGGGTAATGACCTGGTGAAAGTATCACGTGTTCACATATACTTGATACCCATACAAAAGCTGTCACACGAGTCAGAATCTCTCAGTGCCTCCTTTTGAGCTACAGGCAAAAAATTAAATTTTTTGATTTTGGCAATTTCCGGTTTTCACACAAATTATTTTCATCGGCCCCTCTCTAGCGACTCCCAATGCTCCACATAAAAAATGTTCACAAAATGTTCTTGTTTGTATTTTTCTGATGTTGAGTACGCTTTTTCTCCGCTGACTGATTTTGAAGATTTTTCTTTGGAACCTTCAAAAAACTTTAACTCGATTTTTCTGACTTCACTGACTCCAAAAGAGTGGAGCACAGTAATTTTTTTTGGCACATTCCAACAAATCATACATCAGGTTGAAGGTCTTTTAAAGTGGTCCTATTATGCTTTTTCAACTTTACTTAGTCTGTAATGTTGCTGTTTAAGCATAAAAAAAATCTGCAAGGTTACAAAGCTCAAAGTCCAATTCAAAAGGAGATATTTATTTAACAGAAATCACTTTTCAAAAAACTACAACGAACGACTCGTTTGAACTACAACGCATATTTTCTGGGATTTGTGATATCACAAATATTGACGAATGGGATGAGACCTGGTTGAGTTGCACTAGAGAAGGCAACGAGTGTTATAATTTTTGTCGGAGACACGCTAGTTTTCCCCAAGGCAGACGAACTTAGAGTGGTTACAATCATCCGGGTTTAAATCACTCTCAAATTGATTTGATCCAACAATCCAATCACAGCACACACTGGCCCAGCTAACCCATCACAGCACATTTCGTATTTCAGAGGGCAGGCCTTCATTTGATACAGGAACTATTAAAGCCGTTCGAGCCAGACGGTGGAGAGAGTGTTGTAATAATGTAAAATATGTGATAAATAATGTGTTTTTCGAACAACCTAGAGCCTGTTCTAGTACAACCCCAAAACAAAATCCAGACTTTGTAAAAGAGCATAATAGGAACCCTCTTACTGGAGAAGGTGAAAATAAGAATAACCTTTTTTTTTTATTATTAAAGTCTCATTGTGACTCAATTTGCCAGCACGGGTCACATTTGAATAATTTCCAACTTTTTTTTTTTGGTCACTTCTTTTGTTTCACTTAAACAGCCTTAAAGGTCTCCCTGCATTTCCAGTCCCTAACTTTTGAAAGTGAAGAATTTTAGACATTTACATTGCTCTTGTACTTCAAACATTACAATAATCATCTTTTTATTTATATCAATTAGTACTGTATTATTAAACCTAGTATACAGTTCATTTTCATCCTTAATGGTTTATAATTCATGTTAAAATAATATGTAAACATTTATTATTATTATTAAAAAACATTATGGTTTGTTATTGTTAAATTATTTACAAATTAACCCAAAAGGAGTCAGGTTCGAACTAAATGCTGTCAATTAAGTGACAATTTGACAAGCAGTTGGCTTCTGGTTCAAACACTACCTATTTGAAAACATACACATCCCAGGGTGTCAAAGTTCACAAAATGTCCTACCTGCATACTGGATGCTAAGTCATGATAAGTCATTTCATCAGAGCACCTTTCAGATGGGTTTGGGTTTGACATTCCTCTGGAGAACATCTACAGGAAAGAGTTGGTCATACTTTCCATGCTGTAACTAGTCATAACTTGTGAAGGGAAAGTGATTATTTCATTTTGAGCAAATTACTTCAGGCATTCTCTACTGACTAGTAAGAACACAAACATGTAAAGTTACATTTTCCTCTATCTACATCATATTTTCTCACACACTGCTGGATCACACCGGGCTGATCCATCACGTCTGACTATACTACAGTATAATCAGGCAGGAACAATCGAAAGTGAAAGTACAGATGGAAGAGATTTTAAGTGCAAGCAAATGCTAATGAGAACCACAGGCTTGATTTTCTGTATTTTGCATATTTGCATATGCTAAATGCCATCAGATCTCCAAAGAGAGCCAATCCATACACAAGTAACCCTTTATCTTTCATGCATGGGTTAAAGAAAGTCATAAAACACCCAATGCTCCCTGTAAAGTAAGCCAAGAACTGGTTGCACCTCAGCAGCAAAAACTGCAACCAAAAACTTCCTTTAATGTTGGCCGAGTCCTCCTTGCAGAACTGCTTAGCAGTGACATCTGTAGGCTTTCAAGCATGCATTCCAAGTTTCAGGTCAAGTCTGGGCGTTTAAAGGCTTTTCTAAAATGCTATTTTGTGTTATGGTTCAACTATTCTGAGATAGGCTTACTTGCATGTTTCAGATCCTTACTTTGCTGAATGTTTCACCCAAACCTTCTAAGCACACACTGGCAACAGAATCGCCATTTTTAACTTGCATATGTATGTCTAAGAAACGTGTCAATCAAGAATTTTTATCAAATGTCTTTAAAGGTCATAACATTAACGTGTTCTTGCCGGGGTGCGCTCCTCTCTGTTTTGTGCGCACGCCGATCTCAGTCACTCTCAACAGATATGTCTGTGATTGGCTACATTACTCAAAGCTACGAAAACACGTTGCAAATAGAAACCATTGATCAGATATGAAAATCCCCACCCCATACGTTGACAGGGTTGGTTAAATGTTTGTGACGGGGAAAACAGGGGTGGTTCCAATATTAGGTGCTTTCTCACCAGAGGAACTTTTTCATAGTTCCTAGAGCTATTGGCAGAAGGTCCTGCTTTTTGGCGTGTTCGCACCGCACGAACTAGGATTTCCCTTTTCCTTGGTGGTAGATGCACCAGGGACCCTGACTTAAGACTTAAAAAAACCTGGAAAAGTCTGATTTTCATGATATGTCACCTTTAAAACTTGGTATGTGCTTCTCCTTTAAATGTGAACTGCAGTAGCTTAAAATCAACCAAACTTTTTAGTGGTCTGCGTGAGTCACCAGCTCTGATTATATGAACAAAAACAAGCCTTTTGTCTCAGACTCAGGAGGAAATGACAGATTTGGAGACAGCATTTGGATGATTGGTAACCAGCAGATGTTGGACTGAGTTCCCCTTTTTTTGGTGTTTCCTTATTTTTGGTAACCATGGTGTCCATTTCGCGGTTCCTCTGGCACGAGTCATCTATCTGTCTGTCTTATCATGAGGGGAATTGAGTAGGGTGTGGGCTCATTGTGAAAGTTGCAATTTTTTTGGCTACAGACTTTTACACAAGTGGAAAGATTGGCCCAGAGCCAATTTTACGAAAAAACCCGGGACTCCGAAAACTCTGCCCCTTTTCCCCTGTTTTCTTGTGTTAATATTTTCCTCCTGTTTTGAACGTTGCCAACGACTTGTTTTTTCATCCCCCTCCTCTGCAGTAGAGCTGTCCCGTAACAGCAAAGGTCTTTGTGAGCAGGTCTGCGCATGATTGGTCAGTTGGGGAAGCGTGTGAAATGGCAGCAGGTATGATGGCAGAGGATTGGAATGCTCTGGACAGGGCAAAAGAGTGGAGGAGTGGAGGAGGAAAGAGGGAGGGTTTGTGTGGGAAGCAATTGGGTAAATCTAGAAGAAAATGAAGGGATTTGATAGGAATCATGGGTGCTGGAAAATATACGGCACACCTCAAAATGAGTTTAAACAACTTTTCTTTCTTTCTTTCTATCTTTTTTTTTTGAGAGAGAGCAAGAAAGAGAAGCTTTTGGCTTTGATTTCACCACAGGAACTGAGGTCTGAAAATTAATATGCTTGATATGTGGTTTTACCAGTTCTGCTTTAGGACCTAGATTTTACACCAGACATCCAGTGGGGACCATATTTAAAGAGATAGTTCACCCAAAAATGAAAATTCGGACATTTACTCACCTTCATGTTGTTACAAATCAACACAAATCGCCGTTCACTGAACAATCACTACAACACATGGACACAATTAAACAATCCACACTCAACACATTAGCACAACACACACAACAGCCGCAATATAACTGAAACCACGCTGCCACCACTAAATTAGCTCCAACACAACTACAAACAAGTCACACAAACGAAATTAGCACACACCTGTAACAACTCACACCCAAATGGAAATAAGTCGCAACACAACGGAAACAAGTTGCAACAAAACAAGCCACAACACAACGGAACAAGTCGCACACAACGGAACCCCAGTCGCAACACAACTGAAACCATCATCCCACTCAACGAAACTTACTGCACCACCAACGGACCAAATCACAACACAACGGAAAAAAGCCACAACACAATTCAAACAAGTCGTAGCACAATGGAAACAAGCCACAACTCAATAAAATTAGCACAACGCAATAAAATTAATCCTATGCATTGCATTGTGGCGATTTCGTTGTGTTTTTGAGATTTTATTGTGTTTTTGAGAATTTGTTGTGTTGTGGAGATTTCGTTGTGTTTTGGAGATTTCGTTGTGTTGTGCACTACTGGGCCAAAGTAGAATTGATCCCCAAACTAAAGTGTGACCTCAAACTGTTTTGGGTCCTATTGATTTCCATTGTATTTTTTGTCCATACAAAAGTTCAATGTTACCAACTTCTTCAAAATATTCTAATTCACACTACAACATGGACGCTCAATGGAAAGCCAAGCCACAACCTCTAACGAAATTAGGACCTCACCCCCCCGGAAACAAGCCGCAATAACACTGAAAACAACTGCAAACACAAGAATTTAGCACAACCCCCATAAACAAGTCAAAACACAATGATTACCCACAACACAATGAAACAAGTCACAACAAAACGGAAAAAAGTCGCAACACAATGGAAACAAGCCACAACACAACGAAATTAGCACAACGCAATGTAAACAAGTCACAACACAATGTACACAAGTCACAACACAACGAAACAAGTCGCAACACAACAAAATTCACATACACACTTTAATTTTGCACACCCAATGGACACACTGGAACAATCTACAACTCAGCGAAATAGTCCACACACGGAAACCACCCACATACCATGTCAAACATAGCGCAACAACACACCGCACACATTAGCACAAATAACAAAACACGTCGCAACACAAACAAACAAGCAGCAACTCATCTAATTAGCCACAACACATCGAAACAGTCGCACACAACGAAACATAAAGCAGTCACTCACACGAAATTACCCACCACACAACGGAAACAAGGACAACACACTACGAAAATAGCCACCCCACACTCGAAATACAATTCGCAGCCAATGGAAACAACCACACTCATAAAATTAGCACACCGCCAATAAAACTCTTAATCTATGCCATTGCATTGTGGCATTTCGTTGTGTTTTTGAGCCACATTTTGTTTGTGTTTTTGTGAGAATTTGTTGTGTTGTGACATTTCGTTGTGTTTTGAGATTTCGTTGTGTTGTGCCTATCACTGAGGTCCCAGTTAAATCTGATCCCCTAACTAAAGTGTGACCGTCAACCTTTTTTGGGTCCCTATTGAGTCCATTTTTTTTTTGTCCATACAATGAAAGTCAATGGTTACCAACATTCTTCAATCTCTTCTATATGTTTTTGCATACTTAAGGTTTTATAATGCATGAGAGAATACATGTCAGAATTGTCATTTTTGGATGAGCTATTTCTTTAATGTAGTCTCCTACATTCTTTTTTGAGGATGAGAGCATGTCACGCAATGTCCTTGTTGGCATCTGCTTAATTTGACTAGCTTTTACTGAGTGACCTATTGAGTTTGTGCCAAATACCAGTTGGCCACAAGGCTTTTGACGTCAAAAACAAAAGATATGTTAAGCATCTTCTCCACCCTTTAAAAAAGTTCATGAGCTTTTTTTGCATTTAGCATTGTTTTCTTGATCAGAACAAATATACAATCCATTTTTGGGTTGTGGCCCATCAGTGCAAACCACTGTGATTGATTATACATCTGTGTTTGGAAAAAAGAGAAGATGGAAACCCTCAACTTATATACATTCTAACATATGGAAATGGTTAAAATTAGTGTCCTTTGGATGGTAAGTATTAGTCATAGTCAAGGAGTGTTGAGTAGATAATCATTGGGTTGAAAATCCAGATTGTATATGTTCCATAATTATTATTATTTTTTTGCTTTTTTTAGGGATTGCATAACAAGCCTTTTCTTTTCTGATTTGTCACCTAAAATCTTGCCAACCCCGATGAAAGATCATCATGAAAATATTCTGGCACCTAGTAACCAGTAATTATCTCCACTATATAATCCAATAATCCCATTTAACCAATATTGTGTATTTGACAGTTGTGATAGTACAAGACATTGTGACAAATTATTTCTATTTCAAATAAATGTCTCTTCACCTCATTCATTGTAATCTTTTTGGTTTACTTTTTATTCATTACCGTTTCATCTCATTTCTTTCATTTTTTAAAGTATCCGAGTTCCACAAAATATCAGCACCACCCAACTCGTTTTCAATACTGTACAATATAATCATTATCCTTAGACATGATTTCCGAAGGCTCAATGTGACACAAAATTCAGCTTTGTGCTATCAACAGGAATAATTACATTTTAAACAAATATATTCAATATAGAAAATCATTGTTTTAAATGTACTAATCTTGTTCACAATAGTGCCTTGTACTTTTTATCCATAATGGGGCAGTTCCTTTTTTTTGGAGTAAAATACTTCTTTCAAAAACATTTTTAAAAAAAGTTTCTAATGTGATACACCCTTTTCGTACATTTGCATTTTGTCCACAATGTTTTTTACAATTAATGAAAAAACAAAACAAAACAAAAACTACAGGCTACAAATACACTGATTAAACTACCCCCACTCTAAATGTCTGGCACATTGTTACCCGTGTAAGCATGCGTTCCTCTCTCATCTATTACGCCCCATCTCTCTGCTCCCTTATATAAGCTGACTGTGCTGGGACCATGCTGTTGCACCACACCTTTTACTGACACCTGTGAACTTCATCCAGTGATAACAGCTCAACTCAAGCCTCATTTCTATTCATGCCATGCCAAAACCACAATTCAGACAGCTGCGCCTCTGCTCTAATGACCGGACAGACAGTATTAATGAAACACTATTCCTGGCCCAGGTCTCTAATGTTAATAGTATTTACTCTAGTATTACTCCCGTGGGATCCAAGCAGAGCACACATGATGGAGCGTTTGATTATGTCGCGTGACTTGGGAACCATTTGCGAATTAGCTTTGTTCTGTTTACGCGAGGCATCTGTGAGTCAGAGAAGATAATATTGTCGGGCCAAAGAAGGGTAGTGACACAGGTCGAGGGGGAGATTTTACAAAATATGTTGGCGTCCTTCAATCCCCCGCAGGAGACTGGGGGAGAAATGGGAAGGGGAGAGATTGGGTTACGCAAGACAGGGTGAAAAAGTGCAGCAATGTGTGAAAGACCTCAAGTGCATGAGAGCAAAAATCCGATAAGCGGGAAGAGGCATTTCAATCGCAATTTGCTTGTTTGTTTTAAGGCCAGGGTGGAAAAAAAGACAGAGAAAAGGAGGGAGAGAAAAAGGAATGCAGATGGAAGTTGGTTGAGGCTGCAGGACTCTGTTATTTCCTCTGCAGTGAGTGTGCATTGTTCCGATAACAGCTGTCTGGAGCGTTCGGGCCAGCATGGAGGATTGCCTTTCCCGCTGTCCTCTCCCTAACTTTCCCCGGTTGTTTTGGAAACCACACATGGTTTGTTAGGTATGCAGGGGGCATGTGATATGGGAGGCTTGATTTCACTCATCTTCAGTCCGTACTGATGTGACAACAATGAGGTGTCACCATGTCGAAAATTATCTTACTGTGATACTGTGGACAAAAGAAGGGCAGAGGTGAAGGAGAAGTGAAGAGTATGAAAAAAGTACAAGAAGATGCCAAACCTGTTGCAATTACCTGTAGCTCACCTGCAAACTGTACTTCTGCCCTCTACTGTACTAAATGGGAAGTGCAATTAGTTGCCATCAGGGCAATCACATGATTATTTACAATAATAATGCATGTGTACGTGAATGCACAAACATATTACTTTGATAAAGGTATACAAACAATCAAAACATCAAAACATTAGTTTATGTTCTAATATATCAATACATACTGATCAGATGTCTACCAATATTGGATTTTGCTGATATAATGTGTTTAAAACAAGGCATGAAATTGATTTTTTTCTGATATTAGTCAAATCTATATATTGAATTGTGTTAAATAATGTTCGTCTTTCCTTCCTGTGACAGGGCGGCCCAGAGAGAAGCTACAAGTGTTTACGTTTACAAAGGAGATCAAATATGCACTCACAACTGTTTACAGTATATTACAATAAAAACCCTAAAAAGTAAACACTGTCCAACTGTAATTCATTTCAAGTAGATCATTAACAACCACTTGGCATAAATGCGCAGTAATCACTGATTGCAAACTGCTCTGAAAATGAAAGCCTGTAGAACATGCAACATGATTCAAACATTCTTTGACTTAAATTCACTTTCCGCCGTTTAGTTTTACACTAACACTCTTAAAAATAAAGGTGCTTTGTGATGCCATAGAAGAACCTTTTTGTCAAATGGTTCCATAAAGAACCTTTAACATCTGAAGAACCTTTCTGTTTCACACAAGGTGCTTTTTGCCGAAAGAAGGTTCTTGAGATTACAAAAAGGTAAGAAAGAGATGGTTCTTTAAAGAACCTTTGACTGAATGGTTCTTTCTGGAACCAAAAATGGTTCTTCTATGGCATCGCTTGAAGAACCTTTTGAAGCACCTTTATTTTTAAGAGTGTACCTTTTTATTTGTAATAATCATAGGCTGTATTGTGATTTTTTCCCCTAAATTTAAGACGTCTTAAGATGTTAAGACCTTTGTCATACTGTTTAAGATATTTAAGACTTTTTGTGATCTAAGTTTGATAAAAACCGAGTTGCGACATTTTAAAAATGTGCTGGAACCCTGTCCAAGAACCATATTTTGCTCTGTTGGGTTTATGATTTGAATATGTGGTTCTTTGAAGCCTAAAGCCCCGTTCACACCAAGAACGACAACTATAAAGATAACTATATTACCCACGTCCCCCACACAAGCACAACGCTACTCGTCTGTTTTATCTCAAGTGCATGCTCTTCCTGCCGCTTTAAATTCTCGTGCCGAGCTCGTACCGCAGGATGGTTCTGATTGGCTGTCATTGTTTTATACGTTCATCAGATGGAGACGCTGCTATTCTTTAATATTGAGAACGATGTTTAGAACTATATCTTTATCGTTATCTTTATAGTTTATCATCCTTGGTGTGAACGGGGCTTATCAGATTCTTTGTTACACACAGGTTCCCTTCAGCTCACAGTTGCTTCTAAGCTCTTTAAAGCAGCTGCACATACCTCAGAAAAATTATTATTTAGGTTTAACTGAACGCAGTTGTGAGCATGGTTTTTTCCACTAACATATCATTAGCATGTAACTCATATATCTGTGTAGTTGAGATGGAATTGACTAAATTAAGAATTAAACTTTTCAAGTACTAATCTCTTCCAGTTACTACTACAGATGCAAATGTTACTGTTTTTGGGTAACATTTAAGTATAGGGACGCAATTTCTCACTATTATAGTTTTGCTTAAGGTAGCATCCCTATTAGTCGACAATTTTGGCTGTTTATAGCGTATGCTTATAAAGGCACATATCTGCATAACTATTCTACAGTCCTAAATCTATCCATACCTAACCTAACACTACTTATTCCAATTACAGTGTTTGGCCTATTGCGTGAACATTTTTGCAAACTTCGCTCCTTGTGTAAAAACTTTTCGCACACAAGCACACAAACCTACAACACTGTGAAATAAACATCTCAGATCTATGTCGCAATTGAAACGCTGGGCTATCACAAAACCTAACGTATGCCTTTGTTCAAAATGTCACTAACTGTTGACAAAGTGAGACCACTTGCATCATATTCATCACTTCTTCAGACTTAGCGTCAACAACACTAGTGTGCGTTCTCGTCTATAAAACACGGCACGTCTTTTCATTTTCACTGTTTTTCTCTATTCAGACCTCTTTTCTCATTCCGTTCTTTCCATTCTGTGAAGCTCAATTTCGCAACACTCTACCAGTTTTGTTCGTCTTTTTCTCTTCGTCCAACAAAGCTTTTACCCAATAGCAACCAAAATTAAACACTGCAAGGTTACGAAATGACATCAACTCAATCCTGCACTCCAGTACTATATGACTTTACAGTACGGTACAGTAAATGCAGTAATGCAAAAATAACAGTAAAATACACTACTGTAAATACAGAAAAACTGGCCAATTGTGCGTGGGTGGGATTACAGATCCTGCCGTCTGTTTGTGTCTGGCCACATGATCTCATCATGTTGCTCTAATATCATCTGAAATATTTTTCCGTGCATAGCCTCTTCGACCATGCCCTACTCCTCTCTCTCTTTGTCTTCCTCTACCTCTACCTCTTGCTCTCCCAGCCTCTAAACCTCGTGCTCTCCCTGCCTCCATGCTTGCAATTCCAAAATGGCTCATGCTCAAATTTGTGGTTGGACTGATTGATTGGGGATCAGTTTTGAAGTAAGTGTTTTCAGGTGTTGGTCTAATTGTTTTCAATCACTCCAATGTTTTTTTGGTATTTTGTAATAGAGTTTTCCCAATGGTACCCCTGAGATTTCATTTATGAACGTGAGAATCGTGTCTTATGTATTCACTATGGTTGGAGTTCAGGTTGCAGCGTGTTTTGCAGAAGTGGCCCCTGAGTGCAAAGCAACCTTTTGTTTAAGGTTGGTTCCTTGTGCGGGTTTACGGGTAGTAACAAAGCTTCAAGTTTGTTACTTGGTCTAAGCCGTCTATAGGCTCAAGCAATAGGCAAAAACTGTTAATATGCAGCAAATTAGGAGTTTGTTGAGGCAAACGTTGTAGTTAATGGTTTGTTAATGTTGAGAATCGGACCTTAAAATAAAGTGTGGACCTTTTTTGTTACATAAATGTAAATAAAGCAGAACTGTCACTTTTTAGCACAATGGTAACCCCATAAAATCAGAAAAAGAACAAAAAAAAAAATCTTCAAAATCCCTACAAAACACCTCTCAGCAAGTTCTCATCTTTCTCAAAATGCATAAAATAACACTTTTAACGCAACAAAAGTGATTAATGCAGTCCCAAGATAAATGTATAAATGTAAAGTTAACTTATTTGACAAATGTAATTGGACTGAACCCCTAACATTTATTTAATTTTGTAGGGTTAAAAGTCTCCAAAATACTACCGTGTAATCAACGACGGGAAGATATTAGTCATATAGTGGAGTGATTGACGATCACAGTTCAAGCTAGAGTGAAAGACAGAGCAGCTAATGACCCTGTTTTTGTTTTATCCACCAATCATCACCTGTTCATAATGTCTGCAGACCAATCAAATACTGCTCATCCAGCCGGTAAAGTTAAACAAATCAAGGGGGGTTGTCCTGCACAGGCACAGGAGCTGACATTGGTGATTTTGGAGGGTTGTTTTGGAGGTCACTGTGAGAATTTCAAGTAGTGACTCATTGTGTTTGCAAATGAAGCAGTTCAACTGAAATGGTTTCTCATTGTGAGCACTGTAGTCTGCCATTCCCAGAACGCTCTTGTGATCTCTGGGTCACTGACTGATTGAGCATTGCCAAAAGCGTACTCTGGATTTTGTTTTACTTGGATGAAGTGTGACAAGGATCCTTTGGCAATTGTAATAAAATGTTCATTCACTGGTTTATTTCCATTCCTTGGAATGGGGAGAGACAATAATTCAACTGTCGTTTAGAGACATTAAACAAGAATGAGGGCTCTCAAGCACCAACTGTGCATAGTAACACAGAACAGCTTGATTAAATTACAGTCAGTAACGACTTTCACTGTTTAGAGAAAATATACTGCATGCAAAACAGTGGCAACATCGCTCAACAAAAGAATGGATCAGCAAGACTAAACAGAAGACTAAACAGATTCATAAAGAAGATATGCCAAAATATATATTTTTCTTAAATGAAGGGGCGTGAAAAAAATAAAGTAAAACAAAATAAAAGTAAAGTAAAGTATCATGGGAAGATAGGGAAGAAATGTTGTTATATTATATGATGAGTAGCCTAAGCGCATTTATAATTATGTATAATTTAACTAATATACGAATATTATTTTATTCATTTTATAAAAATGAAAAAAAGAAACCCTTGACATTTTGACTATTTTTAGGATTTATGAATTCTCACTTTTACATGCACTCTTAATAATACTTATTATATAATTAATGACAATATAATTTTTATCGTTAATTTGATTATTTTGACTATTTTTATTATTTCTCACTTTTAAATGCACTCTTAAAAATAAAGACATTCCCCAAAGAACCTTTCATCGAACAGTTCTAAAAGAACATTCTAAATTATAAATTATTTCACAGAAACCTTTTCCACTATATAAAAAAAAATATTGTATGCGATGGAACGATTCCATTGATGTTAAAAAGTTCTTCATGGATCCATAGATGGCAATAAATAACGTTTATATTTAGGAGTATAGTGTTATGGCTGCCAACTTTACAGTACATTTTCCTAAAACATATTTTGCTTAGCCATAGTTTATTTGGACGTTTGATTGTTTGGACCTGTGTTGGGAAGAACATTAGAGACTGGACCCTCTAGGAGCTTTAATTGAATACTCCTGTTTTATATTTTCTCTCATGCCACTGCCAAGTCATGTAAGAAGAACCTCATGTTCCAACATCCTTCTGTCAACAGAAAAATGAAATACTCAAATAAACGCACACAGCGGGACTGACCAAATGTGAACAAGATAGGGAAATAGACCCAGAAGGGGTGTACAGGCAGGAGTGCGTCTTAAAGCCTGTTAGTTTTACCATAAGCTTGGATAAGAATCCCTACCCATGAGTCTCCGCAGTTATCTATTCTATCATATTATTGCGCACATTCAGGCACATTCCAGGGGCAAGTAAAGTGGCATAAAACAGCGGGTGGGATTTGAGAGAATGAGCGGGATGCTTTGGGTTCTCTATCCTAACACAATCCAGCCCTGTTGCTTGTCAGGAACTGCCTCTCCCAGGTCAGAGGTCACCGCTGCTGAGAGAGCAAGTCTGGAAGTCTTGGTTGTGTCTTTGATCACTACTGATGCAGACTGAACACCCACCTCCTCAAACAACCTAACAGAACACTGATAACAAAACCTGAACAAACATGTTTGAAATAACAACGGCTGGATTTACACAAAAACATTCTCATGTTTTAATTTTGTTGATGCCAATGTGGACAATCAAGCTTGAAAATCATTTGAATCAGCAGGGTCTCACACACAGATGATGTTAAAGACCCTGTGGAATCACATTTGGAGCTTTGTGTCTGTTAGCTCATCTAAACAGCTTAATCAGTTGTAGAACAGTAGAGGTTTCTGTTAACCTAGCGATCGTAGCGATCAAGACTCACATGTCAGGGTGTTGACTCATTCGGCATAACGGTCTTTGTGGTGTCATGAGGTCAAATTCCTGAGGATCTCCTCTGTGAAACCACTTGGATGAATGATGAAACATGCAGTGAATGGAAAATACGCCCATGTGCTCCAAAAGCAATGCTAAAGAGACAGAGGTGTACTTTTCAGAAGTGTCTTCATGCATTGTAATGTGTTCCAATATTAAGACCACAAAGTGCCCATTCACTCTGGGTGGACGAATCTATCCTCATATATGGATTCCAAGTGTTTTAATACTAGTACATTTCTTATTTTATTTTATTTTTGCTTAACTTAACTGTTTTCTCATTTATTGTAAATTCCATTCATTAACATGTATTTTTTATTTATTTATTTTTAATTATTGAACATAAAAATTAATCAGCTTCCAAGTAAGAAAAAAAGTACTTTGAGAGCAAACCATATAACACAGGGACACCTTCTCTCCTCATAAATGCTAAAAAGTGCAACAAACCGTGATCATGCAAACGAATAAGTATTTACGCATTTCATTTCACTAAATAACAAACAAGGTAATTAAGAAGTGACATACATTAGGCTGATGTTTTTTGTGTGTTGAATGAAGTCTTAAAGGGATAGTTCGACCCAAAAATGAAAATTCTGTCATTTATTTACTCACCCTCATGTTGTTCCGAACCCTTAAGACCTTCGTTCGTCTTCAGAACAAATTAAGATATTTTTTATGAAACCCGAGAGCTTTCTGACCCTATAGACATAGACCATAGACAGCAATGCAACTGACACATTCAAGACCCAGAAAGGTAGTAATGATCTTTAAAATAGTCCATGTGACATCAGTAGTTCAGCCTTGATGTTACGAAGCTACAGAGAATACTTTTTGAGTGCAAAGAATTGCACACACATGTGTCATGGTACTGTCATGAACGCATGTGTCAAAGGCTGACACGAAAGAAAAAAAATAGTTGAATAAAGATATTTTTGTTTTCTTTGTGCACAAAAAAATATTCTCATAGCTTTGTGAAATTACGGTTGAACCACTGATGTCAAATTGACTATTTTAACAATGTCCTTTAGGGACCACCTTCTGGGCTTGACTGGTAGTTGTGTTTGCTGCTATGCAGGGTCGAAAGTCTGGTCTAAATTTGATCAATTATCGTCGTTAGTGTCGAAGATGAATGAATGGCTTACGGTTGGCACGACCATGAGGTGATTATGAATGACAGACATTTTGGGTGAACTAGCCCTTTAAGTTCAGTTGTCGATAAATATTAAAGAAATATATAATATCAGCCTATTATCACCAACTTTTAAATGCTATAATTACTCATTTTATCTCGTATGCTTTCCTTGTAAGCATTATTATACGCAGAACTGGCATTGATAGATTTTTGTATCCGATCAAAAAGGAATATGAGTACAAAGCTACTTGGCGCACTAGTGCCAAGTACTACCTCCACCCTATCACTGACCCCAGAGCCCTGAAGACTTAGTCTGGATTGTCTTTTGCTGAGGTGGAACTTCCTGTAGAGCAGGACAAAAACATTAACAGGAACCCAATTTCAGAGGTTACCCCCTATCTTCCTGTATTTATGGAAAAGTCAACAAGCACACACAGGGCCAGAATGAAACCTTGGCCTTCTGGCTTTAATAATAAGACAGTGATTGAGAGTGAATAAAGAAATACTATACAACTACTACAGCCTGGAGCCTAATACTACATCCTCAGCCAAACACAGATTTATCTAAAGTGCTCTACTGTGAGTCATGTGCAATTTTCAGCTCATTCCCGACAAGACATACGCTGCTGATACATGGTCTTCACACTGTCTGTCCACTTTCATACTACTGTGCCACTCTCCACAAACCACATGAGGTATTTCTCGGACCAAGAAAGAGCCATGAGGCAATGGAGGAGAGAGAGAGGTCTGGGTGGGTGTGCCCAGATCAAAGCCATTCCTCCATAAATGGAGGGTTCACATGGTCTCCCTTGTTGCTTCTCTATCTGGTTTTTGAGAGAGCCATTCGAGGCTGGGCGGTGTTTTGATGATTCTGCACAAGGAACCAGTCTAAAAAGCAGTATTGTGGAAGATACCATTACTGGGCTATTAAAATAGCGGTGCAATAAGTTCTTCATTAGGAAAATTGCATAAACTGCATGAACTAATAAAACGCAATATGTTTTTACAATATTATTATTGTTGGTTAAATGTTTGTTGTTAATAAATATATTGTTAATTGTTTGTTCATTTTAGTTTACAAGCCATTGACTAATAGCACCAGATATAACTTTTGATTTTAAAAATGTTTTATGTGCTGAAATTAACATATATTGGTAAATACTGCAGGCATATTGTTCATTGTTAGTTGTTTTTAACTAATATTAACAAATAAAACCTTATTTTAAAGTGTTACCGACCATTTTCATTAATTAAAATGAAGCTGAAATAAAATATAAATAATAGATGATAAAAACTTAAACAAACATGTTTGTCTTGGTAACTATCTGAAATAAATAGGTTTGTTGAAATACTAAAATTACTAAAACTAAAACTGAAAAAAAATAAAGCTAATGCAGAAATATGAAAAACTAATGAAATTGACAAAAGCATATCACGTTTTTATTTCTTTATTATTATTATTATTATTATTATTGGAGATTTTTTCCCCCCGATATTTGCAAGATCTTTAAACGCATGATTTTAATATTTATTATGATTGATTATAATATTAATATTTCGATTTGAATAATTATACAAATGTAAGATATCATATAATAATAAGCTATGTAAATACAGGTATGTAATAATAAACCTAACCTTAAATTGCCCTACGAACAGGACTGAGTAATATCTCAAATCATGCAACTTTAATATTTTTATATGCAATTCAAGATTTTCACCTGACGTGAAAAAAAAAACAAACAAGCAAAAACATTTACTAATAACAAGTGAAGGACATAAGCAGTATCTAGCGATAAGTAGCCTATACTGTAGATGCTTGTGTGTGCGCTCGTTTGCTAGTAAACTACACCATAGTAACTGCACTGCAATGTGCTTAAAACCCATTAGAACATATTTGCAATCATACTGTAATACCCTGGCAACTAACCAGAACACTGTAGCATTGTGCCAGCGTAAAAATCTTGTGTGCTACATAAAATGTAGCAGGAACATTTCAGAAGTGGTGAAAGCAGCACAATGTGTGTCTGTTGTCACTGTCTGGAACCAAACGATGAATCATTCCAGCAAAATAAAAAAGGAGTCTCCCATGCCCTGCTGCTGTGAAACATCATTATGCAGTGGTCTCTCCAAGAATGCTGGCTAATAAGACTGTGGGGTCCTGGCCAGATGAATGCAACACTGAATCATCTGACAGGATTTTTATGACCTTATGAAAAGGGAAGAATCCAGACATGGTGAAGATGCCACTGTTCGCCTAAATGTTACAGCCGTGCACGAAAAGTCCTTCCTAGTGTGCTTCTAATTCATCATTCAACACAAAGGCTGAAAATATTCTCCCACTCATAAGTCAACACGTCTTTCCATGCCTCCACACACACATAGTCTTCCCGTCTTCCCTAATTTAAGAGCTACTGAGTGTGAGTGAGCTGCTGTGGGCCTTTGAGAAGAACACAGTGGTTCTTTTCATTCAGTGAGTGTTTCACACCACCCTTCATCTGTTCGGTCTGTTGTAAAAGCTCGGTCTCAGTACGCTGGACATTATAAATGAGCCAGCGCCTCTGCGCTGCTGTTCCAGAAGACGTGCAGCTGTAGGGCCGACACCGTTGTGAAATGTGGTGTGTAAAATTCGCAAGAACTCGCCAAGAGCTGCTGGGGTGGCGTGGTAAAAAAAAAAAAAAAAGAAGCAGTATGAAGGGGAAAGTTGTTTCCTGTCGCCTTGGGAATGTATTCTTGGAGCTTGTTTTACGTAAGAGGGGGAATTCTTCACACTAATTGCTGTGTGATTTTCCATGCCTGAATTTGCACTTTGAACAAATTGCCGTATTAAACTTCTGCATGTAAAGTGCTGCATGCAGACATTTGCTAAGTCAGTGGATGTATGCTTTCCACTTGGTAGATGGTAAAACTGGTGAAAAACCCCTACAGACTTACACTGAAGGGGAAATCTGATGGATGGGAATATCATAAATACTTTGGATTGGGATCTTTGTACTTTAGCCAGTAAACAACAACCTAGAACACCCTGGCAACTGTATAACGATAAACACTGAGAGAAAATGCAAAGCAACAGCTGTAGAAAAGCCACAGCAACAGCGTTATTGTCACCATAAATGATAATCACATAGAAAACTACTAGTGCACAATAATGTTCTATTTATTTTAAGCGCACACTACAGTTTTGCTGTCTGTCAGTTTAACTTCGCAGTCTTTTAAAAAGTCGGATGTCTTCGGTTAGCTGTTAATATTTTTAATACTTGAGAGAAAAAAATAGTTCTGAAAGTTATTCCAACAATATTGTTCCTCTGTGCTGTTATTGTTATAGCTGTGCTGTGGACTATTGTCCTAAAATTAGAATGATTATTAAAAGTGTTATATATTATAGTTCTGGTTTTTGTTATAGTTATCATTCTTGGTTTTTGCTTTTTTTTCATTGTTTGTATGTAATCTAATCGTCAAAAAAAAAAGTAAAAAAGTTAAATGCTTAAAAACTCATCTCTGGACCTTACTTTTTACGCAAAAACACATTCTATGTGAATGAACCCTTAAGGTGCGGTCACATTTACCAATTTTCAGAGAATTTTCACAGTATGATCCAGTCATTTCAGTAGGAATCTATGCAACCTGTAAAGGGGGCGAAAGATTTCCTCATGAAGATTTCACAGCAAGTTCAAGTTTCACCAACAGAAAGGTGCCTGCTTAAAAAGCACGAGTTGTGAGTTGTGTTTCATCTACACTATTGACAAATGACAACAGACCCTTTTTGTTTATGAAATTCCCCTGAAAATTTCCCTTTACTAATGTGGCTGCACCTTTGGATGGGGGGTTTAATAGGGTTTGTACACACACACATACACAGAACTAAACTATTTATTGTACATACAAACAGATCATCAGTACATTTTTATGTGTGCAAATGGGGATGTGCATGCATTTTTGCACGTTATCTAACGTGCTCAGAGTGCAAAAGGATTTTATATGAGACACAGGATGACTGAGCCACACACAAAGCATTTCCCCTCACTCTCTGATCCTACTGAGAAGCAGAACAAAGAGTTGGAGGAATGTACTGTGCAGGAATCAATGCATCTTAGTCACACTATCAGACATCCAGTAAGTGCCCCCACCCTTCTTACTCCACCTTTCCCACCACCTCCCCTTCTTTTGATCTGTCTACATCCCCCATCTCTGACTGACTGCTGTCTGTTCTGCTGGGCTGTCTCAGATCTGAGGAATGTGTCAGACACCTGCCATGTGTTTTATCAGGTGCCGTCACATCTGGAACATTCCGTGCATCTTGTGATTTTTTGTCCACGCCTGAATGTGTACGAAATAAAGCCAGATCAGGTGTCCAGCTCTAGTGACGCCAAACTGCATGTCATACTTTGTGGCATTTGTAGTTTGACACAAGGAAAGATTTCATGCTTCAGGTTGCTAGATTGTTGCAGAACAAAACAAAACATAATGGTACTTACCGCCATTAGAA
This sequence comes from Sinocyclocheilus anophthalmus, assembly GCA_018155175.1. Taxonomy (NCBI): domain Eukaryota; kingdom Metazoa; phylum Chordata; class Actinopteri; order Cypriniformes; family Cyprinidae; genus Sinocyclocheilus; species Sinocyclocheilus anophthalmus. Next base: position 864 of record JADLZN010009508.1, on the reverse strand, counting down.
TCATAGAGGAAAGTTGGTTAAAATAAAATAAAAAAAAATATATAAAAAATAAAATAATATAGATAAAAATATTACGACAGCCACACCTACCGGTTCAGCCTGCACTCAACGTGTGACACTTCATGACTGCAATGTACAGCATACCGGCAGTTTTTTGACTATGCTGATAAGGTCCTGGAAAAACTATTTGGAAAGCGCCACACCCGCTGTGTGCACTGCGCAAATAATCTGCCTAGACAGGAAAAAATGATCTGATTTCATGTTAGAATGATCATGTTTTTTCAAACAACCAGCCTGGATGATGGAACATATTGCTCATAAACGGTTTTGACTGTGGCTGGAGTTTTTTTATGCACTGCTGGCATCAGAAATGCATGAAAACCGGTGCTGAGCCCAGTGTATTTCACATGCAGATGCTTTGAGTACTGAACTGTCTTCTGACCATCATGACTTATGAACCTAGTCTAAACCTCCACCATGATGTCATCAAGCCAAACACTATGTGCTGAACATGCAACTCCTTTGCTCTGGATAACAACCAGCTTTCTTTAATCTGACCACTGCAAGGTCTTTCATATAATTTTGGAGCTGGAGGCTGAGAAAACATCTCACAAATTTTATAAACAACTACAAAAGTCTTTATTTGAGCAACTAATTTTGATGATAAACTTCTGGACCAAAATTACTGATTCATTAGTTAAAAACGCATGTTTATACAATCCATGCATGACACTCAGTCCCACCAACCTGCTATCTGAAATGTAATTTATTCCTAAACTGAATTTTCAGCATCATTACTCAAGACTTCAATATCACGTGATCCTTCAGAAATCATTCAAAAATGCTGATTTGATGCTCAAGAAA
>JADLZN010009506.1:645000-668419 GCA_018155175.1 Sinocyclocheilus anophthalmus | reverse complement strand
TCTCACCAAGTCTTCAGTGTCACATGATCCCTTCAGAATCTTCTGTGTTGACGATTTGAAATCTCTAGAGTTTTGACTCTCACAGGGTCCTTGATCCTGATGAACTGTTGCAACATGGGAGCCACTTCCTGTGGACAGACGTAACCCAGGCGACCAATCGTGATGGCTGTAAGGAGAAGTGGGAGGAGTTAAGGTTTGATCGTTTATCTGTGTGAAAGGTAAACGGCCATGTACGGTCAGAGGTCGTACCCGTGTTCTCCAGCAGGGTTTTGGGAGTGTTGGGTCTGTTAATGATCTCCACCAGATGAGGAAGAACCAGAGCCACATACGGCTGCATCTCCACACCTACGACAACACAGTCAGGTCAGTGACGTCACGTGACCAATAACAATCAGCTTACTGACGACAATTCAATTCACTACAATTAGCCATTTTCACACTTCCGTGTTTCTGGCTTCCGGATTGGCGCTTGCAGGGAAACGGTTTTTCCAGTGACAACAGCGGAATGAGTTCAAGAATCAAAGTCTTTTTTTTTTTTACAAATTAGAGATTATGAAAATGCTTGAACTGCCGGTACTTTACTCTGCAAAGCGCAAACATTTCACAATTAACTTTTTGTGTCAGCTCGGGTCATCAAATACAAGTTAGTTTAATTCTTAATGGTGGCAGTTATATAATTCAGTAAGTTTTGGCGTTCTGTCTGTTTGGTGCTGGCTGTGCATTATGACTCCACGTGAATTTTTTTCCCGCTATTATTATTATTAAAGTAATATTTTATTTTCTACTTGCTCTCCTTTGCATTATTAACGCGATGGCTTAAATGTACATTGTATAATGTGCCCTGGGAAATAAATATTAAACAAGAGATGACTCGGATTCATGACTTTATTCCTATTCTATCGGGATTACGTTGTTGTGTTGAGTTTAATACGTTTCATCCGGACTCAGAATTGTTTAATGTATTCTTGGAAAAAATGTGCATCTGGACATAAATATTGTCATTTTTAAGTAATTTATCATGATGTGGCGAGTGAATTGAGATAATACGCTCAAATGTACCAGAGATCAAAGACTATATAAAAAGGGATGTCTGAGATGGAGAATAGAAACCATCCGGCGCTATGTTGAGCATATTATCTCACGAGTCAGCGGTCCGAGTGGCCATATAAGTTACTAACAAGCAAAATGTTATTTCTTTGTAGATTATATAACAACAACTTGTAAAACAGACAAAACAGAAAAGGTAAGAAGCATTGTTTGAGAAAAGGGCATACTAATATAATAGGCGCAGACCTGTAATGGAACAAACTTTACCATGCGCTGACATAATTTCAGATTTTTGTCGCAGAATCAGTGTGATGATCCTCACCCATCTGCATGCAGATCTCGCCGATGGCCCAGGTTGCGTTGTTACACACCGAGATGAACTCAGGGTTCAGATTCGTCCCCAGGATCGGCATGAACTCAGCTGAACACACACAGGCGATTAAAGTTAATCACAACCGTCGGCTTAAGGAATACACAGTTTCAGTATATTATGAATTTATTATGACGTTAAGGGGGTATAGTGAAGGTCAATGCACTGCGTATTACCGAGCAGGGTGACGTTGGTTGTGGGAAACAGGCCTTGGTCAGATCAACCCAGCCAGAGCAAATGAGCTCTGTCTCACCAGGCAGAGGTCTCAACAACAGATATCATAAAATCAGGCTAAGGTTTTATATGTAACCTGAAACAATAAATAATTAAAAATATTAAGATGATCAAGTAAGAATAAACAAAAATAATATAATTTTTTTATATAATATGAGTAAACAAATTTTATATTAATACATATAAAATCAATGGTATAACAATAATTTACAACAGAAAGGATAACTCAACAACATAAAACATGGTGTGTAAGAAAAGTAAATTAATTTAAAAAATACAAAATAATAAACTACACAAATTTTTTTAATGTAGTAAATACGTTTCACAAAGAATAAATCAAATTTATAACAATCGTTAATAAACCAAAAAATATAAAACATACCTACACCAACAATATAAAACAAAATAAATATATATAGTAAAATTAAATATTATTTAAAATAAAAAAATAAACTATTTAATGAATAATAAAGCTTTTTATTATAAATATTAGTAAATACATAACAGTAATACATAATATATGTGTATATATATATATATATTAGGGATGTAATGATTACCGGTTTTACGATAAATCATGATAAAATGTCCTGACGGTTAGTATTATCGTTTAAATTTTAATTATCATCAAAACCGTGTTTGATTATCGTGATTTTGAAAACTCGTGGTAAATCCTGTCCAGCCGGCATCAGTCTGATGCAGAAGCAGCATGCAATGTTGTTGTTGTTTTTGTTTTTTTTGCACGAGAGGAAATGGTGGATGGCAGTTGACAGCGCTCGGGAGATTTTTCAGCATCTAAGAGAACCAAATCGGTGGTCTTGTCGTATTTTGTCTTTTACAAGAGTCCTGAAGGCAATTTAATCGAGGACGGTCACCCTGTCTGCTATTCTTGCAAGAAGGAAGTAGCTGCAAAAGGGGGAAACGCATTAAATTTGCTCAGTCATCTTCGTGACCACCACCCACTGTTATATAGCGAATGCAAGATAAATTTAACCTCAATACCAAAACTAACTGGGCAAAAAATATTGATTAGAGATGAAATATTTAGTTATCTCACTTGTAATTAACGCAAAGCTTCCACGAAGAAAAGTTCTCAGCAAGTGGCTCTGAGCCAAGACGAACGAACGTTCAAACTATAAGGTCGACATTTAAGGGATAATGTATTGTATAATCATAGTTAACTTATTACACAGATTTATTTATTTTTTACCTATAATAATATATAAATACAGAGACATGAAATATTGAATTGAGATTAAAGTTTTAAAATCTTACCCGTTTATAAATCCATTATGAACAGTGTACAAAAACAATCGTCAGGACAATATGATCACTACAGCAAATTTATAGTAGTATTAATACTAAATTCCTATGATTTCATTTTCAATACAATCAAAAACTGAGACGCAAGACGGCAAGCTGCATTGAGATGAAACGGAGATGGTCCGAGAGCGCATGTCCGAGCCTCTGCCGGTGAACAAGGAAATGGGCCGACTCCAGGAGAATGTGAGCATCCCTATGCCCTACTCCCTTTAAAGGGCAGAGCCCTTGAAGTGTGTTCTATGAATGGTGCAGGGTATTACGGTCTTGTATAAGCGCTTGAAACTCCCTTGGCGAAGTGAATGACTGACCAAATGTTACCTTGACAACGCTGCGCGTGCGTGCAGCATTCAGTACTCCATCAGTTGTTGCAAATAAATATTTATTCTTATCATTATTATTTTATTCAAATATTGTCTAACTGTGTCTTATTTACTATTAAACGTTTTAAAACTAAACTTGCTTACACTACCATCTTAAATCATATTTCTATCACTGACAAAAAAATATTTTGTCTTACATTAAAATAGACCAATTTAATTATCCTATTCTATTTATGTTTGTATGTGAAGTCGAAATCATCCCCAACTTTGCTTTAAAAAGCATCAAAAGATCTCCTAACCGAAGATCACATGATCAATAACGGAAATCACATTGTGCGTATATATTTTGTGTGTGATATACTGTGTATAATAAGTGATTTTATTATTATTATTAGGTCTTCATGTTAATGTTAATTTAATGTTTATGTATAGCTGCTAATTGTATTTGTTTGTTGTTTTTCAAATATAAAACTTATTGAAATGTATCAGTTATAAAGTGTGTGTATCAGTTATTTTTGAACATTTTCATCTAAATTGAACAAAACCGTGGTAGTATTGATAATCATGATAACTTTGGCTACTATAATCGTGATATGAAATTTTCACACCGTTACATCCCTAAAAAATAAAAAATAACTTTATAACACTATACAAATATAAAAAAACACTATATTAACATAACACATTGTATTTATGATTAAATATAATAACATTTTTAAACATTAATGTTAATATATTTTTATATAAAATAGCAATTGTAAATACTTGATATAATAATTATAAAGAACAACAAACAAAAAATGTTAAACTCTTTCACGCACTGTACCTGCATACACTGGAACAGAAGGGTCATGATGTTGCTACGGGCAACCAGCTGGTCCACATGACCCCCGAGACCTTCGGCCAGACCGCTGAGCAGATCCAGAGCGACTATCATGAAGTCCTTATCTGGAGCCTCATACTGATCCGGCTTACTGCTGGCTGTACACACACACACACAACCCAAACACACACACACACACACACCACACACACACACACCAAACACCACACCACACACACACGAGGTGGGTTAATGACTGTGTTGGGGGCACTGATGTTCATGTAGAAGGAGTGGGAGTAAGAGTGTGTGTTCTCACCATTGGCTTGGCGAGTGTTTTCTGCACCAGAGTAACACAGCGCTGATAGACGGGCTCACAGTATGGGAGGAAACCGCTCTGTAACGCCGTAGCCACAGACGACAAACACTACACAGACATAAACACAGAGTGGACAGGAGTCATTTATTGTCTATTTTCACTTTCCGTTACAATTGTTTTATCAAAACAATGTACAATTATGTGTCATGAAAATAAAGTCAATTTAAACTATGAAATGAAGACTTTTTATTCTGTTCTCACCTCCAGCAGAGGAAACAGGTCTTTATCCTCGTCTTTCAGTTCATTCCACTTCTGGATCAGAGGAGGCATCAGTTTCTGGATGTATTCCTGTTCACACACACACACACAACACAAGATCAGACCACTGATCTCTACGCCTACAAACACATACTAATAATATTTAGCTTTTTAAAACAAGTTGACAAGGGCAGGGATGAGCAGAGGCGGATCGAACCAAAAACATGGCATTTACTGGTTAAAAAAAAAACCTGACATATAATTGAAGATGATTTCCATCATTTTGGTGAAAAAAATGGTCTCTTATCTTTTGAGTTGCCCTACTTGCATCTGTGTTTTTTTTAGAAAAGTTCAAACAACATACACTACAGATCAAAAGTTGAATTAAACTGACTAAAACTGACAGTAAAAAGGTTATTTTAAATCAATGCTGCTCTTTTGAACTTCTATTCATTAAAGAATAAAAAATAAAAACAAAGGAACAGTTTTGCTTGAGCGCAAAAGCAGCAGGTTGTTAGGTGATTTCTGAAGGATCATGTGACTGACTGGAGTAATGATGCAGAAAATTCAGCTTTGATCACAGGAATAAATAACATTTTACAATATATTCAAATAGAAAGTAGTTATTTTGTAGTTTAGGTCGTTAAATTGTAATAATATTTCTTTTGTTACTGCATTTTTCTTCAAATAAATGTAGTTTTCATAAGCATAAGAGACTTCTCTCAAAAACATGAAAAAAGTCTTGGTAGTGTATGAAGACTGGTGGAAACTCTAATTACCGGTTGGTTCAGATGATGTCCGACAGAGTCTGCCAGGGTGCCGATGGCGTCGTAGAGGATGAGCAGGTTCTTGTGCTGATATTTTCCAAACGCAAACACCAGAGTGTCCAAAATGAAACTGAGGTACGGAACCAGCTCCGTACACGCTTCCTCCTCCAGAGTCGCAAATGCACTGAAAAACATTACACAGTTGTTTTATAACTCTAATTCCTCAATAGATATTTCAGATGTGGATTTCTCTCAAACACTCACCTGCAGGCGGCCTCCTGCACCCTCTTGTTGCCGTCTAGGATGCGTTTGAGCAGTTCTGTCATGAGCGGTTTGAGGTGGGCGTCTGGCGGCTGGCTCACCACCCAGTGTGCGTAGCGGCTGAGCGTCCAGCAGGCGATGGAGCGAACCAGAGCCTTCTTATCACACAGACACTGGATCAGGTGCGGGATGAGCTCGGGCAAGTACTGTACCATACCCTGCATACAGCCTGACGGAAAGAGACAGGGCGTGTAAACACCTAGTATTAAAGGGTTAGTTCACCCAAAAATGAAAATTCTGTCATTAATTACTCACCCTTGTGTCGCTCCAAACCAACGTCTTTCATAAGACCCTTGTCTCTTTGAGAACACAAATTGAGTATATTTTTGGATTGGATGTCCGAGAGAACCTCTTGCGGGACGAACATAGACAGCATAAGATGATATTACCTGTCAAGCCGCCACAGAAATGTAGCCAAGGCCGCTCACGGTTTTCTACAACTAATCACGTGGACATCAGGGCGATTAAATGTAGTATGTTGAAGCATACAAGACTACTTGTGCGCGAAAAAAGAACTTAAAAATTAGATACGAACTTTGAATTCAGCAACTCTTCTCCTTCTCTCATACCAGCCTAGCCGTGTTTCGGCACACGCCATTGTGACGCGGTATACACGTTGCGGCTTCCGTGCTTCATGTAATAACAACGGAGCATGCGCTATGTCATGGCACTGCTGCTGTCACGTTCACACGCACATGCATCAGCACACGATGACATGAGCCGTTGTTTACATGAAGGGAGAAGACGTTAGTCGGAATATAAAGCACAACGCCATTCTTTTGTATTATTTGCACCCAATGAAAGCATTCTCGTAGCTTCATAACATTACAGTTGAAGCCTGTGATGGGTCGACAGTCACTGGACTAATTTACAGATGTCCTTAGAGACGTTTCTGTGCTATAGTGGAAATTTCAGTTGCGCATTGCTGTATATGGGAAGGGTCAGAGAAGCTCTGGATATTCATCAAAATATCTTAATTGTGTCAGAGTAGGGAACGAGGTAGGTCTGACGGGTTGGAAGCACGCCGACGTTTTTCGAGGGGTGAGTATAATTAATGACAGACACATGTTTCATTTTTTGGGAGAAATAGCCCGTTCAGTGAATTCAGTTATGTTATGTCGCACAGTGTGTGAGACCACACACCATGTTATTAGGCGATGGCTCACAAAAGCAACAGTTATCTCAGGGATCTTAGTTGGGTGACACAGTTTCCGGTAGGTGGATAAACAGTTCAAACCCTTGACAGCATGTGGCAGCCACGGTAGCACATAGTTCGGCAACAGGTCGTCCCGAAAGACATTAGCCAACACATCCAGCGCCGCCGCAGAGCACTTCCCTAGAAACACATGAAAATATACACACTTCATACACACAGAAGAGCATTTACAGCAAGCACGCTCTGATTGGTCGTTTACTCACGTAGGTTCCAGTCAGACAGCGTGTCGTCGTCATCATCCTCGTCTTCATCGATGTCCTCTCCTTCCTCTCCCTCTCCTCCCTCGTGCTGCAGCGTGACGGTACGCATCCGTGAATTGTGGAAGGAAACGGAAGCCGAAGGCGTGATGCACTGCCGGCTGTCAGGAACCACGGATGTGTCCTCTATCCACGTCACCTGAGGACACACACAGAAGAGAAGAGCAGTGTTGGATGCGGGGTCAGAAGACAGAGCGCAAAGCTGCGCAGTCAGATTCACACTAACAGGGTCCATTACTGGTAGTGGCACTCATGCTGAGAAATAAGTGAGGAATGGTGGGAAACAAAAAATTGATTTCACAAATTTCCAGCTTCAGATATAAACTTGCAAAAAAATTAAAGATAGTAGATTTAGAACAAATCTCTTTCTCTTGAGTGTATTCGGCTGCATGCAAAAAATGATGAAAACAAACACGACGATTATGTAATCGATTCACGAACAAATAAATCTTATGACAGCTCTTCTTCTGAAATTAAGCGCACACAGATGCAACCAGTGTAGCTCAAATCCTTGAAACAAGCTGTGTTGCTTTGATAAGAATAGTTCAAAAAATGAATAGAATACTAATTTGAGTAGTAATCATGTCAGGGCAACACACTCCTGTATACAATTTACAGCATTTAAGCCGCCATTTGTGGGTCACAACTAACTTTGAGCTGTGAAAATCGTTCGGACGGTTGCTGCGAAAAGGAGGCTGAGGGAGTCACGGAATTGAACATCACGCGCCAAATAGCCTCATAGTTCATAATTTTTTCTATTTATGAGTTGAATTACATCAGTCACAAGAGTAGTTAATTAAAGTACCGCCACAAAAAATGCTAATTGTAATTAAAACAACTCACCAAAGAATTAACGTTTTCACTGTTCAAACGGAACAGTGCCGATCAGGTTTCCTTGCACCACCGCCAAACCAAGCACAGTTCACTCTCTGGAGTTACATGTAATTTTGTAATCTTTTAAAGTTGTGTTATCAACCATTTTCTGTTCCCAAGAGGGTAATACGTTGTGACGGTTTGGCTCTTCTTTGGTCTCACGCCTTCAAAGTCAACGTGAGCTGTATGATTATCTCGATATGGTGCAGAGTTGCACCAAACTTGACCTTTGTACTCTCATCGCAAGCGAAATATCTATCGCACGGGCTGCGTTATCGGTTCTGACGAATTCGCCAATCTAGATGAGTCACTGAATGGAACGTAAATAAAACGATTGAAAAAAGTCTAGTATCAATCAGTGGAATACGATTATTTGTGAACCGTGGCTTTAAGCAGGAAAGAGAATTTCTTTTTGACACATTCAGAATCGAAATTCAGTGGTGTCAACTAAAATAAAACTATTAAAATTGATTTATCGCGTCATGAGAAATGACAAAGCGAAATTAAAAATATAAATATTAGTACGATGAACTTAAAAAAAATTGGAATATTGCTCAAATAAATGACCTTGCCAGTACTAAAATTGTCAACATTAAAAACGACAAATAAGAACGTCTACTTAGAATTCTTACACCTAGTATAGAAGAAATTTAAATAAAATAAAGAAAAAAAAAATATAAATTTTAGATGAATAAATCAAGAAAAAAAAAGACAAGCTACACATATGTTTTTCGGCAAACTTGTGACTAAGTTTGAATACTGTAGGTTGAAGTTGGAGCAGTTAAAATTAGTAACAAATTAGTGGACACCTAAATTAGGTAAAACAAACCAAAATTAAAAAAAGCTACAATAGTATAAAATTAAAACATTTTTTTTTACAAAATTCTAACAACAAACTAAAAATGAAAATTACAATATAAAAGCTAATTCACCATAGTAATAAGAATGAGTCTATATAAATCAACATTCTAATAAGTGTAACACCGCACGTTTTTAAAACATAACTCCATTTTAAATGAATCTGAATCGAAATAATGCTTGTTGAACTACACATTGAGATTATGTGTATACTGAAGACATCATCTTATAGCTAAGGCAAATAATATAAAACCTGATTGATTCAAACAGGATTATCCCTGGACGCATGTTCAATATCTGTTGCTCTCCGCAGACTTCAGTAAAAAATATGTCAATTCTGTACTGAATACTTTCAATATAACAGTTGAGGACCATGTCGAGGGGAGAATGCGTCTTGACTTTATTGTAGAGAATATTGTATCAGATTACTTTATTCATGCAAATCGTGTGGGAGATATACAATCAACATTAGATTCATCTCACTCAATAGCAGAAAGGTTCAAGATTCAGCAGATCTCTTCCAACCAGAACCTATAAACAGAGAGTAACAAGAGGCATCACTCTGTCATCGTGGTTCAGTAATATGCCTCAAGATGTCGTGACTGTATGTATGCCTGGCAGTACTCACCTTGGACCATGGTTTGTCGCATGACCAGAGCATCTTTACAGAGGGTCTGACTCCGCCCAGAAAGTCAGCACGTACTGCACACGCCTCCAGCGTCCACAGTTCCGATCCCTGCGAGTTTCGGACTTTTGGACTAGGTTAATGTCAGGCGTGCGTGCTGAAGGCCCTGTGTACTGCAGAAAGAGACATCAAGGCCAGATGTTCACAAGCTCCTAAAACACCTTTAAAAGACAGTAAGACTAGCAGATGGTAGATGCTTGGTACTCACCTGTATTTGATGGCTCATGTGCGATGTTTAGCGGGTTATCAGAGACGCGTCGCTCACGGACCTCCACCAGTCTTAAATGTAATGATGGACCAGAGCTCTGACAACGTTCTTTCCTCACGCTAGGCAGTCACTTACATCACCCTAGGGCCAACGCAAACATGAGCATGAAAAACAGCGCACACCATCAGATGAGGAGCCCTCACCAGACTGAAGTGAGTAACTACAAATGCGCATGGAGTCATCGCTAAGACACCGGCATAGTCGTTGTGTTTCTGACACCTAGGTGACTGAAAAGTAGCTAATTATATAAAGTTTATGTGAATTTAGTTGATTTCTTTGAAATGGAAATGTTTTGGGCAGAAAAACTACAAGCTTGCTTTGCAAAGTGTTGTCAGGAAAAAAAATTGTGTTGTTAGGGGTATTTGAACACCTTTCCAACAATGGCCTATTCTTTTTATTCACAGTAGTGAAAAGAATGGATCTACCAAAATCATAAGTCATTGTTGGAAGGAAAGGGTTCAAAAATACAAAGAAGAGAATGTTGATAAAAAAAATAGACTTGTGGGACCTGAAGGATTTTTAGAAGAACAGAAGGCAGTTGAATGTCGTCAGGAACAACTCATCACTAACAAAAAAACACAGCTTGGATCATTCGTAGGTAACACACAGGTATTCGAATCAATGAGTCAATAAACATTTGAACCGTCAGGGGGGCATATTTAGTTACATTCAAAGTCTACCATTATTTTAGTCGGTGGGAACTGTTGCTAAACATCTTTTGTGTAAAATATCTGTAGTCCGGGTCGCTTAAGTACATAAATAAACAATGACACAGCTGGTGCTAGACCCCTTCTTATTTTGGCATCAGAACTGAAATGAACATTTGCAGATCTCTGACAAGGGGATGTAAACTTTTCGACTCTCAACTGTATCTATACCCAAAAATTAAACTATAGAATTACATAGATAAAAGAACTGTGCACTAACACTATGCAATTTTTTGAATTCGGGACAGATTCCCCCCCCCCCATACTTCGGTATTTCCCACACACTCGATCTTTCCCCTGAATCATCGTTCTCTAGGTGTGGACTTATGGAATGACAATCCTTAGCAGCCTATATTTTCTCATCGAATCATGCTCACAGAGCGATCTCAACCATTCAACCATGAGGCCTGAAATACTCTGCGTACATGTGTGTAACATATACATATTACTGACACATGACACAATATTAATTCCTTATTACTTTGCGACACGAGCACAGCAAAACCGTCCCCAGGTTTGCTGGAGGTACAACTCAACTCTGATGAAAATGTGCATGTTGTCCATGAGGAGGCCTGAGGCCCTGCCAAAATGAACTGATTCACACGATCGCTAAGCCATTTCAAGAGCCAGCCTATCAGGCAACCCCGAATTCCCCCTCGCCTGAGCCAGTCGAGTTGACCAACTTTTTTCCCTTTTATCATAAACATGTGTTATCTTCACTTATCAAACCTAGATAGGTATCTTCACACAGTGAAGAGGGGGGGGGGGAAACACCCTTTCCTTGTTTTTTGTGTGTGGCTCGTCACCCTGGAATCTGTGCCTAGTATTGCCCCCCAGTCTGTTGATAGAATTCACGGCAGTGAATTTGTGTTTGTGTGTATCTTCTCCGATGTTGGCCGGCAGGTGGTTCCAGATTAAGAGCAAGTTTCACTCGTCCCAGCCCAGGGTTCAGACGACCCTATCCTCTGCTTCCCCCCTCCCTCCACTATTTCCCATCGCGACCTCAAACCGATCCTTCTGCTCACGCGCACCCACAAAGCAACTCCTGAACCACGCACACTACACAACACCTCCATTGTCTGTGCGACCTATATCCCAACTGCACTATTCTAGGGGTTCCCCCTTGCGTTATTTTAATGTATAGTTAACCAGAGGTCTACATATGGTGTATACAATGTACACTTTGTAAACTAAGATGTTGTATCTTGCCTGCCGCTCTATGTATAACTTTCTAGAACCGCACTTGGTGGGTTTAACTTTGACGTATGACCTGGTATCACTCTATGACCACCAGAAGTACAGACACACGAAACATTCCACCCCTTTGTTATTTCTACACATTACTCACTAACATTATCTAACAGTTCACCATTTTTAGGGCGCTTGTATATTTATTGCTTTAGCCAGTCCAGAAGGAATAACAAAGTGTCACTGATGTTGTTAAGGGCTTGATCAAATAAGAAAAAACCTAAGACCTAAGTTCAAAAAAGCAGTTTAAGAAGGGCTGGACAATAATTCATTATCAATATATATCGCTATATATTTATTTTCAATAACAGTGATGTGATTTAACAACACATTTCAGATATACATTACCAGTGTTTCCCATAAATTGATTTATTTGAGGCGCCCACCACAACGTCGTGAAAATAAACACTGCGCGTGGCCCATTCAAAAGGAGTTCAGAACAGACACGGCGTGGCGGGTGTTTTATATGGGACAAGTAGATTTGAAGGGGGAACGGATGTGGTCTTGAATTTCGCACACTCTGTAGATTCCGTACTGCTTTCAACTCAGGACTTGAATGGGCGACATTAGGGGGGATCGGCTACCAAACGTGATGCGGCGAATATGGGCGGACATCAATATGCCCCCCCCAATTGTAAGCTATTGGATATCCCTGAGGTGGGCCCCTCTGCAATTGGAGCGGCTAGCCAGCGTGCTAAATACCTGATCAAACTGTTTTTTTGCGAGCGTTTTGAGCAGTTTCTGTATACAATACAGACATTATCAGATTGAATTTGATCTTAACGGCAATGGCCACTCAGAAATGTTTTGGTCAGAAATATACTCACGCTCTGAATTAAAGCGCAGCGTTTTAAAGTTCCAGTTTTTGCTTGTACGTCCGTGAAGAATGGATCAGGACGACACGGGGGGGGAGGGGGCATGTAAAAAAATGATTTTAAAAACGAAGATTCATTAGTGCAGTTTAGAGAGATCATGGATTAGACAGAACTATAAGTGAGATCGCGATGAACGAAGATGAGTGACGCTTTATAGTGATAAAGGGAGCACGCTTTGCGAACTTTGTAGGGTATAATCCATTCAGAATTTGTAAGAAACGTTCGCTTTTCGGACACATAGGCTACACCCTGCAAAGTTTCAGGAATGACATCCGCATAATTATGCGGGATTCACTCTCGAAATAGCAATGATTGGCAATGGACGGAACACATAAATGTTAGATTATTCAGGAAACGCGTCCTGGCCGAACCTCAGAGATAGCGCGGCGTACTGCTAGCTTAGATTCGATGCGGATCTACTGTCTACGGTGCATCAAAAGCGTGTGTAAACTGGTATTTGATTGGAGCGGGGGGAATTTCATTTCATTGTCATGTCATACGGACTGGTAGAGAAGTGATCAGCTAATGAATGGTATGCGATTTATGACAAGAATATAGTCCCACAACTGATCGTTAATTTTTTCCTCACGTGTCTCGCCTTTGGTAACAACGACTCAAAACGGAAACATTTCAAGTGACATGGGAAAAAAACACGGAAAACTTCAGTGAACATCAGAAAAACAGCGTGCACATTTCTGGTTAAAAATAAAAGGCCATCAACTGACAAACGGGAAGCATCACCATTCAAGTCAGCAGGAAGAGCCAAAGCTAGTTCAGTTTACTAAACGGTGGCAACCTCTTTAAGTTATTCTTGACTGTGTTGGATTGACTGCTTTGATGCGTTGCAATACGGTATGGCATTGTTTTGATGCTTACATCAGAAAAAAAAAATTAATTTGCTTTTATTTCATTTATATATATATATATACCACTATATAATGTATTTTTTTTTTTTTTTGCCCCAACTCAAAGAGTCAAAAGTAGCCCATGCCTGTATAGATCAACTGATGTCTACTCACCGCATTGTTGTTATGTTCTTGAAAACACGCAAGTTAATTGTGTGTAAAAATGCAGTCTGGCAAGCCAATCAAATCACAAAGCACATTCTTGTGCAACCGTTGTTGTTCAAACAGAAGGTCATGTCAAGTGCACTTCACTGTGGGATGAATATTGCACATTTTGGGAAAATACTAGGGATGTAACGATTATCAATATCGTATATATGTATTATCAATATCGTGGTATCGCAATAGCAAAACTGTCTCAATATCATCATGGTCACATGACAATGTGAAACGATTGATTTTCCAGGCAAAAAATTTAATTTTTAAAATATATTAAGGTTTTATATCTACATTAAAAAGGTGTTTAAAGATGTGCTGTTGGGCCATTATTACTTGGCCAGTATCTGTCAACAAGGTAGCACAATGTAGGGCTTAATCGTTCTCAAGTCTTGTTTCGTTAGGCGATCCAGTCATGATCCAGCGTGTTTTCCGCGCTCAGAACGGCTCCGGGGTTCAAGGGAAATGAATTGGCAGTGAACTAGTTTATTGCCTGTGCTGTGTGTTGTAGCGCACGTTTGGGAACGCAACGGCCACCAGTTATGCTTTATTTTGACAGTAGACGATTACAGCATCTCACTAGATTGGTGTGAGACCAGGTTTTAGTAACCGGTTTTCAACTTTGAAGATGGAGATATGTTGTATGTTATGCACCAATAATAAAGAGCCTACTGCAGTTTTACGTAAAATAAACCAGACAAGAAATGCAGTACTGAAATTGCTTGACAGTTAGCGGTTTAAATGCAAGGTCAAATTCCAAGTATCTCTTTGCAGAGGTTAGATAATAAGAAAGAAGTATTGTAATTTCCATTGTAGGTAGAAGTACACATGATTTGCGAATGAACGATACTACATTGGCTGTAATTTTACAGTGCAGTTGTTTTACAATATATGGCTATTACTGTCATAAGAATAACAATAATATAAAATTGCTATTATTATTACAATCGGAACACCAGTGTGAATGTAATTTAGACTCAGTATACCACAAATTAAAAGAGGGTTGAGTTCCCTTTAAAGTTCAGGTACAAGTCAATTCACTGACATTTTCTGACTTAAGTTTTCTTAGTTAAAAACATGGGTTGGAGCTCTTAATTTTGAACACTCAAAGTGCATTAGATAGAAGAAATTGTACTGGTAAAATGTACAAAAATGTCTTTTATTCCACGTCTTCATTTGATCTTTTTTTTTTTTATACAATATTATATATATAAATATGTCCCCCCCAAAAATATCGCAGTGGTGCTCATCGAGGGATATTTATATAGTATCGTTGAGATTTTGATAATGTACATACCCTAGAAAAAACAATAACTGAGACATGCAAGCTAAAATTCGAAAGCAGTCTGCATTCCAAAGTTCAACGTTATGGCATTTATTCCACAGAAATGGAGATAAACACTATTTTATACTCTAAATGTTATATTGGTTGCATATAAAAGTCATATGAGTTAAACTGATTTCAAAAGCTTGGAGTGTTCAGTCAACTAGGGAGGGTCTGGTTAATATATACTCGAGATTATTATTATACTATGTGCGTTGTGTTTTATCTCGCAGGTGTTGTATCTCTCTGAGGTGAGGAGGGGCAGAGTTGAGCAGCAGCTCAGGCCATGTCTGCAGTCCCATTTACGACTGCGATTGTAGTGGATGAGATAGAATACACTGCACATACCCGGACAAAAAAGCTTAACAAACTGTTAACAGCACAAAGCTGAATTACCTATTTTGTGTCCACTTAAAAAGACGGAGGTCGACTCAATACATCTGTAATTACATCTAATCAAATCAAATTAAATGAAATCAGCTCAAAGCATCTAAATCAGAGTTTTGTAGACGTTTACTCCACATCTATTACAGTCTAACCCACTCAAACCCGGGTTCAGACTGACCGATGGTGGCGCGGATGAGCGGGGACGGGTCTCCGATGTTGTTGAGACACTCTCTCTTGATGAAGTCGGCCACGGCCGGAGGGAAGTTCTGGTAGTGAGCCTTCACGTTGTTTTTGAGAATCAGACCGCTCAGAGAACGGGTGGGCTCGTCTGCAGAGACACAGAGTTGTGCTTTTAGATGAGTGACAGGAGAGTGTGTGAGACACTGAGGCAGATGATGCACCATGGGATATACAGACCTTCAGATTTGAGGCTGGTGAGGACGAAGATGAGATAGTTGTTGAAGTCAGGAAACTGATTCAGCTGCTCCAGTTTCTAATGAGCGAGTCAGAAAAACATTAGGAAAAATTCAACAGAGAGCAAAGAAAGAAGAGGTCTGGTCTCAGACCAGAGACGTTTATTAAGATGCACACAAAAAATAATTTACTCATTTAACAATTTCAATACTTTTCAAAAAGAGACTATTATGTTGCCTATAAACTATGTACGTAGATTAGATATTTAAAAAAAGGGACTAGAGTGACAAAGTTTGATTCATTTTCTTGAATGAGTAGGTTACTTTCAGATTAAATCAATAAATCACTTCCAAGATGAAAGGATTAAACAAATCATCTTAAAATTTACAATCCTCTGCATCGCATTAAATGTTTTATGGAACAAATAGAGGTAAATATTGCTGTTTGTTATAATACATTTTTATATCTTTATAGTAAAAGTATCTTCTGCTCACCAAGACTGCATTTATTTAATAAAAAAAAAACACAGAAAAAACACTAATATTGTAATATATTACTACATTTTAACGTAACCGTTTTATGTGAGAACATATTTTGAAATGTAATTTATTTCTGAGATCAAAGCTGACTTTTCAGCATCATTACTCCAGTTACGGGACTGGATGACAATGATCACTGCGAATCAGAACTCATTCTAATATGCTGATTTGTGGCTCAAAAAACATTTATGATTATTATCAATGCTGAAAAAAAACATTTGGGCTGCTGTATTTTTGTCGAGAAACCTTTTGATATTGCTTTGTTCAGTGATATACTTTGAATGAAGACATTAATGTTTTTACTGTCACTTTTGATCAACTGAATACGCGCGTCCATGCTAAAAAAAAAAAGTTTTAGATTCATACTTTAAAAGTATTAAATTCATTTTAAACAAAACAAAAATCATACTTGAGTGTATGACCTATCACTACTGTGCACATGCATACCAAATAAAAACTGCCAACACAGATACTAAAAATCTGACTGAAGACATTTCAACATTTGCCCAGTCGTTATGGCTAAAATTCACAGTATATTTGTTTGATAACCTGGATAAATAAGCATTAAAGACATAAGTGATCATGATGATAGAGTAACATACCTCTTGAACGGCTCTCTGTGTGGCCGTATCTGGAGACTGTGAGTCCTTCAGCAGCTGCAGCACCTGCTGTAAACCCTGTTCATCCGGCTGCCACTCCATCCTGAGCCACACACAGACACACACACACACAGAGACACACACAGACAGACAGACAGACACACAGACAGACAGACACACCAGGAGAGCCAGACCCACACAGACAGCACACAGGACAGACAGAAAACCACAGAAGACACAACACAGACAGACAGGAACAGCACACGCGACAGACAGGACAAGACAGACAGACAGCAGAACAGACAAGACACCCACAACCCACACACACCGGACACACAGAGGACAAATGATAGTGCACTACTCAAAAACACACACGCCCTCCTGGCCATCACTGCTTTCTTGGCACAGTTTTAGGAAGAAAGAATTGAAGTGAGCAAATAACACACATAACTATCATCCACAGACACATGCATTCAGAACAAATACCTGGTTTAAAACACTTTTAATTGTTGAAGCCAGGCTAATCCAGCGCGAGCACCTGGACGTCAGGGTTACACATCAGCTTTACCATCTGATCTGCTTTAGTGGGATCGAGGCAGACGAGAGTGTGAATGTGCGAGGAGGCTGTGATGTGTGAGCGTCTGACTTACGTGTGGACCGTGTGTGAATGTGCGAGCATTTCTTCAGTGGCTCTGCAAATACTCAGGAAGATGCTTGGGTTTCATTTAACATCAATTGTTTCATTGCATGTGCTACTATTTCTTCTGCATAACAATTTAAGTGTAAAGATTAATTTGAGGATGTCAGCAGCAACCAAACCTGAAATCCTGTTCACCAGCCTGATTTAAAATGTTTTAATGGAAGAACATTTAATCGTCTGTACATTATAAATATCACTCAGTTTTGCGTAGACACACAGAAATAGCGCAGAATATTCAAAAATCTCTCATTTTGTCACAAAGTTGCTTTGTTTTACTTTTTCAAATTCCTAAAACTTGATTACAAAGTTCCGATTTGTATGTGCGTGTACTTATTTTTTAGTACATAAGTGTATGTTTGTATAAATATCTATCAAAGTGAGTTTATCTACACATCTATCAAGCTATACATGTATATATACACATATACATACATGCAGTTAGTTAGTTATATGGATACGTGTGCATACATATGTGACCCTGGAGCACAAAAGCGGTCATAAGTAGCAGGGGTAATGTAGTAGAGCCAAAAATTACATTGTAGGGTCACAAGGATCGCTTTCTGTATTATGACCAAAAATCACGAAGGATATTTAAAGATCATATCTCCAAGAGATTTTGTAACATGTCCTACGTAAACATATAAACATGTACCTTGTTTGGATTGCACACAGGCTTAGCTCGGGACTTCTTCATTTGGACCCAAAACTCTGGGAATTGGAGGTGCAAAAAAAATCCGAAAAATCTTGTGAACAAATCGCCTGTAACGTCTCTCTTCAGAAAAACAAACTATGTGTCTTTTATCATCTTTAAAAATAAGTATCCCCACCAACCAATAACCCACTGGAAAGCTGTGGCTTAGCTTTCCAGATGCTGCATCAAATCTCCGTTTGGCAAATTGGCCCTATGCTGACTGGGTTTGTTGTCCAGGGTTACATATATACCCATACACAATATTACCACATTGACTGAGCCGTGTGTTTGGGTGTCGTATTGGTCCGGTGAACATGTGTCGAGTGAAAAGTTGTGTGATGTGCCTATGTCCCTGGTATCTATGTGGGTTTCTCTGTCTAATCCCATGTGTTTGTTGTGTGAAAAAAACTGAGGTGGCCCAAATGTGTGTATGATACTTATATATTATATAGGTAGTATAGACACTTATTAATTATGAGTGTGTTGTAGGCAGTGTGGGTTTACGCAGCCCGGTTTAACCCAATCCCCCAGCTCACATCAGACGTAGAGTAACGATCACAAAACAAAACGCATTAAACCCGTTATTCTAAGCGTGGGCGCGTGTGATAAGATGCGGCAATAAAACACACACAACATGCACGTTTGTCAAGTAGCCGTTAGCTGCGTGCTAACCCGCGAAACGCTTCCCGTTCAGTCGTGTTCTCTCTCTCTCTGGTGTGTGTGTGTCTGGTGTATCTCTGCTCTCTGCCGGCGAGGTACAAGCGCTGTCGCCGTCGCCTTGCGGTAAAGGATGGCTCGCCGCGGGTTTCTTCGGGATTTAATCGGCGTGTTTGCTGTTATTCTTCTTTCACCGGCGGCGCCTGATGCAAGGCGGACGCGTTAATCGCGCGGTGTGGATCTGAGCGGCTTCCGTACCGTGACGCAGACGTCATGTCTCATTAACATAAAACAGAAGGCAATAACCTCTAACTGACCCTAAGGCTTTCTTTAAAAAAAAATAAATAATAATAAATAAATATAGTGACTAACACATATTAATTGAGCTCTATATTTCGTGAATGAAGGTTAACTTAATTTTAGAGGTCTGTAATTCACCCTGTGACCTGTAGATGGAGACAAAGAGGCAATAACGGGTCACTGCAGTGTTGGGAAGGTTCACTCACAGGAGGAAGATGTAATAAGTTACATATTTAAAATGTAATACTAAAGTAGTGCACAACTTTCAATAACTTTATTAACACTTAAATGTAAACAGTGTGTAGAATTGCAACTTTTTGATTGCTTATTCTAACGTCACGGTTTCTAGAATTTTTTTCTAAACCTATGAATTATTTTCGCCCATTTAAAGCAAGGCAGGGTTAGCACTATACAGTAGCACTCGAGCGCCGACTTTCCAGAGACCTCCTTATCACCTTGAAGTAAGACTACTAATCATTTCATTTTTAAAGCACAGCCACCCACTGAATCACGAACTTTTAGACAATCTCGTTTGCGCTGAAGATCCTTCTGAGGTATATATAGGATTTTTAAGATGTCGATAACCCTTGGTGGCGTAATTAAAAAAAGGACCACCATAGGTTCCAAGGGGGACAACAATGTCTGTGTCAAAACAACGTCAATAAAAATGTGAAGCTTGGGAAAGCACAGAGTTTAAGTTTGGTGCATTTTAAAGAAGACCATGCAGATGATGTTGAAGCAAAAAAAGTTTCAAAAGTGAAACAACAAATGTTGAGGTTATGAAAATGATTTTGACCGCTTTTTATATACATATTATTTAGAAACAATCGTTGAACTCTATACCTGCTAGACCATCACAGCAAACTCTAAACACGTTGGATTCCAATTGAGGTGATATACTCAAAAATGCGCAGGATTGTCAGTAAGATAGTGGTTTGGGCGCGCATAGGATAGTACCAAATTATTCCCCATAGATGCCCGAACATACTAGTCTGCTGTCGGTGCACACCAAGTGGTTGATTGTGATTATGCAAACACAGTAGAGTTTTTCTCTCACAAATATTCACGAAGCAGACCCACGACACAACTCTTAGTGCTTTTTTTTATGACACAACATACCCCCCAAACAAATCTCGTCCGGCCATACCATACACCACACACAATATAGCATGCATTTATATATCGCCACACAATTGTGTCTCAGATAATATGCAGAAAAGCGGAAAGACAGAACTAAAGACGACGTATTATTCTTTATAGGTCACAACCTGAAAAAAATGGCCCATCTGCGTAAAAAAATAGTAAAGAATGTAATTTCAAAGCACTTGCACAAGTATAATGAAACGCCTACCTGATACAAACAGAGACATAAGGTTTTACGTTAGAATAGCACTGTGATTTAAAAGTATAAGGGGGGCAGTTTTATGAGTTCAATGGGAACATTTTGTCCTTACGGTCCTGAGAAGGAACAATTTTTATGTACCCTAGTGCAACCAGATTATACGCGCGAAATGGAAAGTGAAATATTAAAATTGCAATAAAAATACACACCTGTGGCAAAATTTATGCAGTTGGCATTAACACAGCCAAAACGATCAAAAAAACAAAACTGAAAAGGACAAAAATGTCCAAAAGGTCGCACAAGGGTTAACTAGATATAGTTTAATAGCTATGATGTTGGTTTAATTGTTGGTTTATTTGTTTTTTGAAATCAAATATTTGCATAGTGATGACAGGAATTTTGCTGTTATTTTGCATTTAAATTAAAATGTATATTAAAAATAGAATCATTTTTATTCAGTTTTGTTATTTCAAATGAAATATTAAGTGAAGAAAGAGACGTATATCTTTGAGAGCATTGCGGGCATACAGCGTCCAGTGAGGTCTGTTGTGTTGTATTTTGCACATTTTATTAACTGTGATAGATTTTCTGTGTAATTTATTCAGATTAATTTGCATAATGAGCCGAATACAGTACATACTGCACAAAGTAGTATGCTAATATATTTTAAGCTAAGCCATCTGTTGGCTTTTCCATTCTTTTTTATTTACAGTTTATAATTCAAGCGTCTGTAAACTTTATATTAAAATGATTTTAATAACCACGTGACCCCAAACTCTTTTGCAATCGAAACTTTATTCCAGTTTGCTGTTAATAACCATACAAGGGAATCACAAGAACGGAGATGAGCAGTTTTTGAATGGACTGACAAACAGGCTCTTCGCTTTGGCTAAAATCTGCTATTCCTACATCTCTGACACACATATATTTCAGTATTTCATAGGAACAAACTTCAACAACCTCTCCACCTTCATTCTTCAGGTTGGAGTGAGCGTAGGGCAGAGGAAAGGCAGAAATGGGGTCACGTAGTCCTTTAACACAACGAGCTGATTTCGCTCTTACTGCAGCCCCATTTACAGCAGGCATTAGACAGCCCGACCACCACGTCCCGCCCCTTCCTGTCTGACGAGCGCAAGGCCTCCAGCACGTCCTCTGAGATGAGCGAGCGGGTGGGCCGGCTGAACACGGGGCCCTCCTGGCCCTCTCCCGCCCAGGCAGGGGCCTCTGCATCAGGACGGGGTCTGTATGACAGTCCAGGGACGATGGGGTTTGCGGCCCAGCTGTCAGAGGCCTCGTCGTCATGAGCGGAGAGCAGATCACTGGAGAGGTCACCTGATCAGAGAACAACACCACAAAGATATGCCACTCACTGTTACTGTCATAGTTACTGTGAGTGATTCAAACAAACCCTTAAGCTTAAGCACTTTAGCTTTAAACTTCAGCAAATAACTCGTCATGCAGAGTTTGTGTACTAGAAGTGAATGGATCCTCAAATCACGTGTCTCGTTGAAGATAGGTGTGCTGTTATTATTTTATGTTAAGTGATCAGACTTGTAATTTGTCACCTGGTAGATGATAAAATAGGTGAGAATCCCCACAAATGTACATTGAATGACAAACATCAGCCACAGAGACCATGAATATGACAGAAACTTGAGGTGAGACTATTTTGGCCAGTAAACAACCACCTAGCAACCACCCCAAACAACCTAGCAACAGCATAGCAACACCCTGCCAACCAGCAGCATCATGTCAGGTATTTTTATACACACCCAAACACACACACGCACAAACACACACACATTATTAATAATTATATAAAATGGTTTATATATATATATATATATGATATATATATATATATATATATATATATGATATATAAACACGTAATTAACATTATTATAAGTTAATAATATGAATAATAATACTGTAATATCCAGTTTATTACACATACATTGTAGATGTGGGTATCAACAATATATACAATAAATTCACAATTAATAAAAATATATTTATTATTATTAAATTAATATATTGTTTTTATTGTTGTACCAAAAGATCATTTATTATTATCAGTTTTTTTAATTATTATTGTTTAGTTTTTTATTTCTTTTTTACGAAAGAGGTTCAGTTTTATTCCTTTTTTAAAGACCTTATCTAAAATGGTTTGTGGATACATGTAGTTTCAATTTGGGCCCTCTGTGTGTATTATCAATAATAATACCAAATAAAAAATTAAACTGCATTTTTCAATTTGCCCTCTAACTGTATGGGTCTTATCAATAATAATATACTTATTAGTATTATTAAATAAATAATGTATGTTTCTATTGTTGTAACCTAATAGTCATTTAGTAATTATATCAAAATAACTCAAAGCTATATGCAAAAGTACAATTAAATACATTTTGTATAGAAATGTATGTTGTATTAAAGCTATAGAAGGAAAATTGGGTTCCTCTAAATGTGTGTGTGCTGTATTGGAATGAACGAATACACAGTAAACACAACTCCTGGTTTTTTACTTCATGTCTGTCTCATACCTGAAACGTCCAGAGACCTCCTCCATCGCGAGCCTCCGCAGGTGAAGATGACCGCCCGGATGAACTCTCTGCCGCACAGCTTCACTCCGTAGA
>JADLZN010009506.1:492500-640000 GCA_018155175.1 Sinocyclocheilus anophthalmus | reverse complement strand
CATACGTATTAAAACGCACATATGTAAGAAATGTCATATATAATGTAAACCCAAAATATATACTTTAATATTATTGAGGCTAAATCATGCATGAAGATGATATTTTGCCATTAAAATCATTATTATGGACCATAGAGAGAAAAGTAATATATTGCACAACATAATGTTTAGTCAGATTTATGTTCAAATAATGTTCAGCGAGACACTTTATGACATTTTGCACATAAATGTGTCAGCATATTTCAAAATAAGTTATGAATATATAATGCTTAATTTTTCTACTATATATATTCTCTGCCAGTTTATATATAATGTATTTAGAATAAGATGGTATATTATTGAGGCAAAATCATGCATGAAGATATTTTGGCATTGAAAAAAATCATAGCATTGATTATATAGTCTACATATGGACCAGAGAGAGAAAAATAAAACATTACACAACATAATGTTTTGTTATAGTCTATGAAGTTATAACACTGTGACATTTTGCTTGTAAATTTGACAGCATATTTGAACCTATGTGATGCATGTTCAGGTAAATTGTAAGTTATGCATTTTATTTAGAGTTGTGTAACTATATACAATTTGTCCTCTGCCAGCAATAAACAAAATATTAATTTTAAAACACAAAACATGCATATACAGGTGCATCTCAATAAATTAGAATGTCGTGGAAAAGTTCATTTATTTCAGTAATTCAACTCAAATTGTGAAACTTGTGTATTAAATACATTCAATGCACACAGACTGAAGTAGTTTAAGTCTTTGGTTCTTTTAATTGTGATGATTTTGGCTCATATTTAACAAAAACCCACCAATTCACTATCTCAACAAATTAGAATATGGTGACATGCCAATCAGCTAATCAACTCAAAACAGACGACTGGGAAGACTGCTGATCTGACAGTTGTCCAGAAGACAATCATTTGTCCACAAACATTCATTGCCAAAGAAGCTGGCTGTTCACAGAGTGCTGTATCCAAGCATGTTAACAGAAAGTTGAGTGGAAGGAAAAAGTGTGGAAGAAAAAGATGCACAACCAACCGAGAGAACCGCAGCCTTATGAGGATTGTCAAGCAAAATCGATTCAAGAATTTGAGTGAACTTCACAAGGAATTGACTGAGGCTGGGGTCAAGGCATCAAGAGCCACCACACAAAGATGTGTCAAGGAATTTGGCTACAGTTGTACAGTTATTCCTCTTGTTAAGCCACTCCTGAAACACAGACAATGTCAGATGCGTCTTACCTGGGCTAAGGAGAAGAAGAACTGGACTGTTGCCCAGTGGTCCAAAGTCCTCTTTTCAGATGAGAGCAAGTTTTGCATTTCATTTGGAAACCAAGGTCCTAGAGTCTGGAGGAAGGGTGGAGAAGCTCATAGCCCAAGTTGCTTGAAGTCCAGTGTTAAGTTTCCACAGTCTGTGATGATTTGGGGTGCAATGTCATCTGCTGGTGTTGGTCCATTGTGTTTTTTGAAAACCAACGTCGCTGCACCCGTTTACCAAGAAATTTTGGAGCACTTCGTGCTTCCTTCTGCTTTTTGAAGATGCTGATTTAATTTCCAGCAGGATTTGGCACCTGCCCACACTGCCAAAGCACCAAAAGTTGGTTAAATGACCGTGGTGTTGGTGTGCTTGACTGGCCAGCAAACTCACCAGGCCTGATCCCCATAGAGAATCTATGGGGTATTGGCAAGAGCAAAATGAGAAACAAGAGACCAAAAAAATTGCAGATGAGCCGAAGGCCACTGTCAAAGAAACCTGGCTTCCATACCACCTCAGCAGTGCCACAAACTGATCACCTCCATGCCACGCCGAATTAAAGCAAAAGGAGCCCTACCAAGTATTGAGTACATGTACAGTAAATGAACATACTTTCCAAAGGCCAACAATTCAATAAAATGTTTTTTTTATTGGTCTTATGAAGTATTCTAATTTGTTGAGATAGTGAATTGGTGGGTTTTTGTTAAATGTGAGCCAAAATCATCACAATTAAAAGAACCAAAGACTTAAACTACTTCAGTCTGTGTGCACTGAATTTATTTAATACACAAGTTTTACAATTTTTAGTTGAATTACTGAAATAAATGAACTTTTCCACGACATTCTAATTTATTGAGATGCACCTGTATAAGAAATGTTATATTTAATATAGACATAATTAGATAATGTATTAAGGCAAAATCATGCCTGAGGATAATATTTTGCCATTAAAATCATAACATTGACTATATACTATACACCGTGGAGATAAACAATAATAAATGACACAATATAATGTTTAGTCACACAGGATTTTTTATGACAATAAATGTTCAGCAAAGCACTCTGCGGCATTTTGGATGTAAATTTATTAGCATATTTGTAAATATACGATGGTAAATTGTTGAAAATTTGCTTTTCATTTTAAAGTATTCAGCATTGTGTCTTCGAGTGCTCTTGGTTTTCTTTTCTTTTTAACTGTTTAACACTAATTCTGCTTATCAGAAGGTTCATTGTGAAGTTTTCTCTCTCTCACAGTAACTTCATATGAACGAGCACATACTGTCATCACAAGACAGGGCACGCAATGCCGCCTGTTGCCTCTAATTTAAGGAAAATGAGAGTTCTGTTAAACAAGTTCAGCCAGCTCAAGGATTTATGTGCATCAGACAGGGAAAGAAAATGTGTTTAGTTTTACATGCAGTCTCACAGTAAACTTCTGGAATGTATTCTATGCATAAGTGAGACAAAATGCTTGACATTTTTTCAGCTAAATTGTTTTTGTTGTGATTGATGATGATAATAATAAAAGATTCTAAATGCATATTCTTATTCTGTATTCAAATAATTATTTAGTTAAGTTAAGCCAGCAGAAAGATGCCAGTGAATTTGCTTAGTAAAAATTATGTTTTAATGTAAGTCCTTATTACAAGGCACTATTGCTTTTTATACAATAAAATATTAAGGCAAGACACTACAGGTGAATAGAGTACAATTCCCCAGTTGACTAATCACGGCAATCACATTAAGACAATTGTTTTGTGCTACAAGTTTGTATGAAATGTTATGTTCAAATATGCACATGCACGATCTAATAATTTACTTACATTTCCAGAAATTAGAACATTGGATAAAACCAGTTTCAATATTTTGTTGACATATAAGAGTTAAAGAGCCTACTGTATGTATCACTTATCAAATCAGAAAACCCTGCCAACAGCCAGAAATTAATATATTTTTAAAAGGGGAAAAAAATGTTTTATGAACAAACCCCTCAGTAAACACCTTCAGAATATAGATAGGAATAAAACTGTAAAGTTTGATTTATGTAGGCCCTGTTGCTACTAAAGTGGAGAAAAAACTCATTTTGAGAAAACAGCCTTTAAAGATATGTATTGTAACGGAAATCTACAGACGCAAATAGACGAAGTATAATAAAATAAACAATTAAATATGCATTTTGAATGTTTTCTTTCCTCTAATCTGAAACAAAGACATGTTATGAAAGCAAAATCTCAAAATCGACCAGTGCATGGAAAGTGTAACTGTGCAGGAATAATCTCCAGGGCAATACCATCTATCATTAAAACAAGTAATGAAGTCTAAATCTGTTTGCTTTCAACATCCTGCAGGGCTTAATCTGCGCTTTTCATTTCTGTTTGCAGGGGGATTTGGGCTGTTGTCGTCATGGCAACTTCAGGCTACCCCGCTGAGGAGCTTGCGCCCTCCCAATCACAAGGGGGCAACGTCACGACGGCCTCGTCGACCTCGTCGACCCAGCAGAAAGCCACTTCCACCACCACCTCATCCCAGTTCCTCTCCGACATCCAGAGCTCGCCGGGATCCGCTCCTGCGCAGACGGCCTCTATCATAAGAGTGCAGGCCACGCCCCCTGTCACTCAAAAGAAAGCTGTTCTGGCCACGCCCCCTCAAGGAGTCGTGACAGCAGCGCAGTATGAGGCAGGAGAGATACAAAGCTCCGCCTCCCAGTACATAGTGGTGACTGTCACCGGTGAGCACACGCACTTTACTAGATACATGTGGACTTAACTTTCTGCTAGTTAGGACTGAAGCTGCAGAGCAGACCGCTGGTTTATATGCATTGCGTGTATGAAAGTGTGTGTAATGTGATCTAACAGACACCTGACACTTTCTAGGCCTCTCCCTGAATAGAAGGACCTCGAAATAAACGCACAAGAGTAGCAGTGCGTATCGCAGCCTGACAAACACACACATTCCCTTCTGCTTTTTGTTTAACACACTCACACATACACACGTTTTTTCTGATGACTGAACATTGTAACGCTCTAATTGGCAGCCGATATGACAGCACTGCCTACTCAGCGTCCGTAGGTGTGTGGATGAACTTCTTACTGCGCGCAGCAGCTTTATTAACTGCCAATACTGAGACCTGACAGACTGAATATAGTGACCAAAAAAATGTGTATTTATGTCAATATCAGAATTAATATCAAAAGAAAAAATGACACTAGCATTGAAAAGTTTTTTTTTTTATTTTTATAAATTCATACTTTTATTCAGAAAGGATGCATTAAAATAATCAAAATTGACAGCATATTTGTACAACATTTTAAATAAATGCTTTTGTTTTGAACTTTCAATTATAATGGTTTCCAAGTTAACACTAATAATGTTTTCGACATATATAGTAATATGAAATGCTTCTTGAGCAGCAAATCTGCATATTATACTGATTTCTGAAGGATCATGTGACACTGAAGACTGGAGTAATGAAGCTGAAAATTCAGCTTTGATCACAGCAATAAATTACATTTTACAATATATTCAAATATAAAGTGTTTTTTTAATTGCAATAATATTTCACAATATTGCTGTATTTTTATTAAATAAATGCAGCCTCTGTGAGCATAAGATACTTCTTTCAAAAACATAAAAAAATCTTACTGACCCCACATTTTTGAACAGTAGTGTATATTTATTCATTTATTTAATACCTAAACATAATTACGTGTATATTTAAAAATTCCTGATCAACTCTAATAGAAAATCAAAATTTGATTTGATTTTAAAAATCTATTGTAAAACTCGATTTTTATTTTTTGTTATATAAACATCAAAATAAAAAATATATTTATTTAAATTACATATATATTATTAAAATCTCAACATAACAACATAAATTCCATGTATGTGAATATGAAATGAATGCTGAGCGATTAAGAAGTCTCTATGAAATTAGACTAAAATTAACTTTTTTTATGTAAGACAATCATTTCATAAAAGTATATAGCAGATGATGAACACTAATCTGCTGTATGAAAAAAGACAGCAGCAAAACACCCGTAGAAAGGCTTTCGTTTAAAGCTGATCTCAAGGATTGTGATATCACAGAATAATTTACTCGAGTAGAGAGATAAACGTGAGGATGTAGGAAAATACAGAATGGAAACTAAAGTAAAAAGCACAGGTAAAGTAAAGCTTGATTTCTCCTCTCTCAATCTGATACCTGTGTTTACCTGAACGAGAGATTTCTCGGCCCATCTGTGGAGATTAATTGTTCAAGGCTGGCCCATATGAGCCTGATATAAAGAGAAATGGCTGCATGTGTCTGTGTTCAGATCATGTTCTACAGTAGCTGTCTGTACAGTCTGGATGTGCTGTACCGTAAGTGTGAGCGCTTGTTAACTGATTTCAATGGTTGTGTGTTATTGTTTTGGTATTATTTCCTCCTGTAGGTTTTGTACTGAGCAAAACGAGTCTTCAGTCATTATTTCCTCTTTTCTGAGAGTGGTTTTGTCATGTGTTTCCTTCTCATTTCTGTTTTCTGTCTCTTTATTTTTCTCTTCAGTGTGTTTTCCTCTCATTGTGTGTGTCTCTCTTGTACACACGCACACACATAAGATCTGCAGTGTGAGATTCAGTAGTGTGAAGTGGCCATATTCTATACTTCTGCTGCATTCTTGTTTATAATAATTTTTTGTAACCCAAAATGTTCCTCTAAACTAAAACAGGTTGCTCATGAAATTGAGTTCTTACGGTTACAGTGTATTTTTATACAGTTGTATGCAAATGAGTTTGTGTCTGAGAATCTGAGTAGTTTGATGTTTATATGGCTTGTTTTTGGTCTGTCTGTCTCTGTGTAGAGGACTCACTTCACTCCAATGACTCTGAATCGAATTCTCCTCCCGCGGGACAGACTGGCGTTCCCACACAGGTAGTGCAACAGGTGCAGACAGCACAGGTAATGCACACACATATGTACATATGGGATATCAAAGCCATAAAGATCAAATGAATTCCAAAACTGTGGTGATTTGTGTCCAGCAGAGGTCCGTGGTTCAGGCCACAACCAAGAGTCAAAGTGGACAACTGGGGTCAGTAATCTGCACATCACACCTGAGGTACAAATACACACACACAACACACACACACACACACTTCATAACTGCTTTAAGCAGAATGACATTATAACATGCCTGCCACATATATGGGAGGTCTCATCTACTGTAATGGGTTCTTCTTCAGTTATGTAATATATATAAGTTCAAACCTCAAAAGCTTGGTTTGATGAAAGTGTGCTTGCATTATATTTCTTTACAAGCAATGTCACTTGGTTTGATATTTCGCAATGTTTTTGCAATGTAGCAAGCAATAACTTTTATACTGTACATTTTTTTAAGTTGTTTTGAGTGGTCAAATACTTTTTGGGTAGATTATTGTGTTTGTATTATAACGTGATTACTAGAAAAAATTTGCACAAAAAACACACGTATAATCTATCTATCACTATCGATCTTATATATATATATATTATATATATATATGTCATAATAGTTTAAAATTATTACCAAAATTAATAAAAAAAACCAATAGTTCCTAGATTTTTTTTTGTGTTTTATCTAAATATAAAAATATACACACAATGTATACATTTATGATTTGGTATATTATAATATATTGATACAATTTAAAAACAAAAGTCACATCACTCTCTATAAAATTCTAGCTGACAGATTCAAACGTTTTATATGTAAAATACAGAATTTTATTATCTACTATTATGTGTCTTGTGTGCGTGAATATAGATATATATATATATTATAATATTCTGGTACTTTTATATATTCAAAGGAAAAATAAAAACTTAACACACACACACACTTTATATATATATATATTATATATTTGTTTTTTCCTCCAAATTTTACGTAGTTTACATAGTTTAATTTTACATAGTCATTTAATTGTAATTGTCTAATTATTATAATATTTTTATTCTGTTGTCTCAGATGTCCAATGAGAAATAATCTGGTAAATTGAGTTTTTTACAGGTGCAAATGTACATTAAACATTGTGTCTGTATATTTTTGTATGTTTATATATTGTGTGAAACTATTATCAGCACTAAAATGTAAAGTTTAGTTTAATATATTTAAGTAAAGATTTAGATTTGACATTATATAGACATGCTTTGTGATGTTTCCCCTCATACCTGACTCTGATTAAACTGACTTTTAAGAGTCTGATGTGAAACTGCTGTTTGTTTGTGTGTAGGTTCCTGTACAGCATGTTTACCCGAGCCAGTTTGTGGAGGGAGACGCCAACTACAACAATACTGCAATGTGAGCATCAGCACACACAGTGATTGTGGTGTATATTTAGCTTCTCTTTACTCCTGAAACATTTACCTTTCTCTGTACTTGTTCTTCTCTTTCCCTTTTTTAGTCGTTCCAGTAGTTACCAGTTCACAGACCCCTCCCTCTACTCCCAGGCCACGCCCTCTGTCACTTACTATGAGACCTCGCCCACCACCGGCTCACAGGTCACGTCCCCCGCCAGCACTCAGCCTGTGTCTGTGACGTCCGGGATGGGCACAGGGGTGGTCTCCATGTTCTCAGAGGGCAGTTCAGGGATCACCGTGGTGGCTGGCGGGTCCTCGTCAGGAGTGGGCGGGTCAGGGGGCGTGGTCACCAGCGGAGGGGTGGGGGGTTATGTGATTCAGGGCGGGTACATGTTTGGTGGAGCCGGTGGAGGGAACCAAAATTTCTCACACAACACGCGCGCATCACCCGCGACTGTGAGTGTATTTGTTTTCTTCAATGATGATTCAGAGTTTCACCCAGTATTGTTATTTTGTTGACTAAAATTAATTTTAGTAATTGAAATAAAATAGAGTGAAATAAAATGAAATCCTAGAAGAAAAACTTTAACTTTTTAGAAATTTCAATGAAAATTAGAATGTTGCCTGGGCGGTTAACTGAATTAAATCAGTGTTTAAGTACTAAAATGACTAATATAGTAATTTAGCACATAACAAATAATTCAAACTATAGAAATCAAGGACAATCTAAAAAATAATACATAGCAAATTAAAAATAATAAAGAATAAACTAGCATATCACACATGACTAAAATGTAACTAAAACAAACATTAAAACTGAAAATATAAAAATAAAGCTAATAATTTTTTTTTAAATAAATACTATAATAGTATATAAACAATGCTAAAATACACAGAAATAAAACCACTGAATTCACCCATAAAACAGGTAAAAAAGGAGTTTTTGATTGTGTGATAGTAAGTCAATTAACACCTGCCGTCTGTCTCCTGTCTGTGTTCAGGTGCAGTGGCTGATGGATAACTACGAGACAGCTGAAGGTGTGAGTCTTCCTCGCTGTACCCTCTACTGTCATTACCTCCTGCACTGCCAGCAGACCAAGCTGGAACCCGTGAACGCCGCCTCCTTTGGCAAACTCATCCGCTCCGTGTTCATGGGCCTCCGGACCAGACGTCTCGGCACCAGGTACAATAAAGCTTCAACAAGCAATATGAACCATTTTTCTTTATTTGCATATTCATTGTACTGGGTAGCTCCACCCACAGTAAAATCTCTGGTCCAGAATTTGCTCCACATAACTGAGCATTAAACATTAAATGTGCTCTGATTAGCTGTGAATGCATCATGTTGTGCAGCACTTTTTTTTATTTGCTAGAATATTTTAAAATAAATTGTATACATGCTAATTTGAGATATAAATATAAAATAGAAAACAACAATATTAACAAAAACTATAATAGTATATGAATGATACTAAAATAACAGAACAGGCTAATATTAAAAACCCTGTGTGGGTGTGTGTGTGTGTGTGTGTGTGTGTGTGTGTGT
The DNA here is from genome assembly GCA_018155175.1 of Sinocyclocheilus anophthalmus. Classification (NCBI taxonomy): domain Eukaryota; kingdom Metazoa; phylum Chordata; class Actinopteri; order Cypriniformes; family Cyprinidae; genus Sinocyclocheilus; species Sinocyclocheilus anophthalmus. Next base: position 630,869 of record JADLZN010009506.1, on the reverse strand, counting down.
GTGTGTGTTTCAGAGTACTCTAATGTACCTTACTATTGCTTCGAATCAGATCAACTCCCCCCTGCACGACCTGTGGAGGACCACACCACCTGGCAGGAGACCACCTCCGACTACAGCAGAATCGAGGAAAATGTGGTGTGTGTGTGTGTGTGTGTGTGTGTGTGTGTATAGTTTGTGTATTGTTGATCACTTGCTGTTGTTAGTTTGACTCGTAGCCCTCATCTCTTGATATAGGATAAAGCCTGTGCATAAGCTGGAGGGACTGACCAATGGAATGGGCCTGGGGGTGGGGCATCTACAAGGGGCGGGGCTATCCGACATCAGCGCCCAGGTTCACCAGTATCAGCAGTTTTTAGGTAAGACAAACACAAAATGTAGGAGCAGCTCTCTCTTTTAGACATATAATATTACTCTACATCAGCTTTTTGAATGTGTGTGTTTTAGATGCGTCTCGCAGTCTGCCGGAGTTCCCTGAGCTCAAAGATGAGGGTAAACCTCTGCCAGATGGACTCCATCCTCAACACGTACACACATATCAGCTGATCTACAGAGAGCACTGTGAGGTGAGTGTGTGTGCTGGATGTCAGATAGTGTTTTAGTGTTTTGGTGATTAATGTTTGTGTGTGTTTATAGGCGATTCTGGACGTGATGGTAAACCTTCAGTTCCCTCTTGTGGAGACGCTTTGGAAGAGTTTCTGGAGGTTCAGTGAAGGACAAAGCAGCGACACGGATACACTCGACCTGTGAGATACATTGGCTTAAAGTACAGTCACAAGTGTTGTGATGTTGTGTTGTGTCTCACTGATGTCTCTGTCTCTACAGTCATGATGAATCAGAGAAGCGTTTGCCCAAGTTGGTTCTGGTTCTGTTGTGTAAATATGAGCCCGTCCTCAACTGGGCTCGCGAATGCGACAATTTACTGTACCAAAGCCTAGTGGAGATCCTCATCCCTGATGTCCTGAGACCAATCCCCAGTGAGTTCTCACAACTCTACATATATCTCTATACAGTAACTAAATAAACTCTATCCTAGTGAGTTACCCAACTCTACACAATCTCATATAAACTCCATTCCAGTGAGTTACATAACTTTACATAAACTCTATAGAAACTTCATCCTAGTGAGTGACACAACTCTACACAAACTATAGAAACTCTATACGGTAACTACATAAACTCCATCCTAGTAAGTTGCAGCTCTTCACCATCCTTTAAACAACGCTATACAAACCCAATTAATTACAAAATTCTACAGATAAACTTTATATAAACAGTATCCTCAGTGAGTTACACAACTCTACACAAACTCCATATATACTCTGTCCCACACAGTTACAAAATTTGCTATGTAAACTATATATAATCATCATCCTCCCAGAGATACACAACACTATACAAACTCTATACAAGTTACAAAATTCGATACAATTCCATTTTAACAAAATGCACAGTAAGTTTCACAAACCTACAGTAACTATATAAACTCCATTAATTTCAACTGTTCATCTTCCTGTGCTACACAATGCTATATAAACCCCAATGAATTCTACATAGCTACATAACTTCATATAAACTCAGCGAGTTATAACACAACACAAACTCTATATGCACTTCATTCCAGTGTGGTACAACTCTATACAAACTCTATATAAAATCCATCCACAGAGAGTTACACAATTCTATTAGACACAAACCTATAAAACCTTGTACTTATTCAGACTTCATGTAAACAACATCCCCAGGAAGTTACACAGCTCTACACAAACACCATTTCAGTTAGTTACAAAACATGCACAAACTCTATACAGACTTAAACACCATCCCAGTGGGTTACAACTCTACACAAACTCTACATCAACTCTATCCACAGTGAGTTAAAGAACTCTATAAGAGATAATCCTATAAAACCTTATACAGTTTTGCACAACTCTACATAAACAACATCCCCAGTGAGTTACACAACTCTGTACAAACTCTATACAAATTCTATACAAATTCTATTCATAGAGCTACAAAACTCTACAGTTACCAAAATTTGATATAATTATATATTTATAATTTATATACTATATAAAATTTTTCACACTCTATACAACTTGATATAAACCTATAAACTCCATAATCTGTGAAATGCACAATTTGAGAAAAAAAAGTAACAGTTGCTTAACTCTGTGCAACCATACGAAGATAGTGTAAACTCTATATTAACTCTATGCACTTCAACAGAACTCAGTACAGCTTAAGATTCTCAACATTTTCTTATAGTTCTTGTTGCAGCAAAGGACCATGGATGTAAATAAATACCATACTTGAGATCCATACTGTCAGAATTTGAAATTTAGTCTTCCTGTCTTTATTTTGACTCTTTCTGTCTCTCTCTTCCTGTAGGTGCCTTAACTCAAGCCATCCGTAACTTTGCTAAGAGTCTGGAGAACTGGCTGAGCAACGCCATGATCAACATCCCAGAGGAGATGGTCCGCATCAAGGTCTGAAACACACACAGATCTCCTCTGACTTCCTCTGTTTTCAGTGTGTGTATGCTAACACCGTGTGTGTTGTGTAGATTGTGTGTGCGGGAGCGTTCGCTCAGACTCTGCGACGCTACACATCTCTCAATCATCTGGCTCAGGCGGCCCGCGCCGTCCTGCAGAACACGGCTCAGATCGCACAGATGCTCAGCGACCTCAACCGCGTCGACTTCACCAATGTACAGGTAACACGGCTCGCTCTGTTCATGTCCTGTCATCCCCAGATCTCCCTTCAGTTCTTAATTTACAACTGTATATGTGTGTGAGTTTAGGAGCAGGCCTCGTGGGTGTGTGGCTGTGAAGACGGTGTGATCCAGCGGTTGGAGCAGGACTTTAAAATCACCCTGCAGCAGCAGAACTCTCTGGAGCAGTGGGCTGCATGGCTGGATGGGGTCGTCTCGCAGGTCCTGAAGCCGTACACCGGCAGCCCGGCCTTCCCCAAAGTGGCCAAACTCTTCCTGCTCAAATGGAGCTTCTACAGGTGAGATTCCTGCTTATTCCCCACTGTACACTGCATATTGAAGCCCCCATGAAATCATTTATATTATATTTATAATCATTGAATATTTTAGCCTTACGGTTATCTATAAGCTAGTGTGCTCCAAAACAGTGATAAAATTTGCATTCAAAATTTATAGTCTCTCACGTCCACCGATATGGATTAACGATTTTGATGACTTCAGCTTCTCATCAAACTTTCTGTCCAATTAAATGCTCTCTCGAATCTGAAGCATCCCGCCCCCTATGTTATAAATAGATGCTTAAGTTGCAGCTGAAATCGATCACATGTTCACAGAATTATTTTCTGTATGGTGAAATGAATGGCACATAGTGCACTATATAGGGTATAGGGAACAATTCAGACGGTGTAATCATGCTTTCCATTGGGGCGAATGAAGTCTGGTTTCGCTTTGCCACGCAAACCGCCACAGCACACAGTCTGCTCCGGTCCAGAGACACCGATAGCCTCGTGGTTAGTGCGTCAATATACAGCGCAGCTGCGTTCAAGGTGACCCGAGTTCGATTCCCATCTCCAGGTCCTTTGCCTATCCCACCCCCCTCTCTCCACTCAATGCTATCCTGTCGTCTCTATACTGTCCTATCCTAATAGGCCATAAAAAAACTGATGCCATGTTAGGGGTTTTAGTGTCTTTAGTTGTTATATCGCCATAATCTCACAGTGTTTGTGTGTGTTTTGTAGTTCTGTGGTGATCAGAGATCTGACCCTGCGCAGTGCCGCCAGTTTCGGCTCGTTTCATCTGATCAGACTGCTGTATGATGAGTACATGTATTACCTGATCGAGCACAGAGTCGCACAGGCCAAAGGAGAGACGCCCATCTCTGTCATGGGAGAGGTAGACATACAAACACACACATGCATGCATACTGTCAAACAGACAGTCTTGCAGCGATTTAACTTTGTGTTTGTTGTTTCAGTTCGCCTGTCTCAACAGAAGTCAAAGGTCAATGGATCCTGATAAAGGTGCGTACAGAAACGCACACAGAGACACCTGTCTGATAAATCAGAACATGAAAAATCTAGCAACCACCCAAACACTGTAGCATCAGGAAATCTCATTGATCGTGTTGGTGTGTGAATGTGTGTAGATGAGGAGGATGAGGAGGAGGACGATGAGACCGATGAGGATCAGGACATGGCTGTTCCTGGGGTTGTGGGGGAGGAGTCACTGGAGCCGCCCTCCAAACTCGCCCGAACGGAGCTCTACAACAGCAACACACCGAACTAACTTCAGCCTCTCGGACTGACGTTCATTCACACTGACACTGTCAGTCTGTGCAAACAAGGACTCTGTATGCTGAGCTCATTTCCCTGGGAGACAGTTTGGGATCGAAATACAATCTTCAGTTTTGTTCGTTATTAGGGGAAGTTCAGTTTCAGTTAATTTCCTGGAAACACAGAGAAACTGAGCGATCGTTTGAGTTTCCTGAGGTGAATCAGCCCTCAGAGCTGCTGAATGATCTAACGAAGCTTTTCTAGAAAACGGTAACATTCATATGCCTTAAGTAAGTGCACAAACACACACACACATTTTCATTGCCTTCCCTTTGCAAATCAAAGCTACCATGTGTGTCGTGTCTCGACTCTTAAAGTTACAGTTCACCCAAAATTAAAACCATTCGCCCTCAAGTCATTCCAAAGTCATCTATCTCCAAAAAAAAAGAAGAAGAAAGTTATATAATGACGAGAGGGTGAATAAATAAAGATGGACATTTCATTTTTGGGCAAACTGTGGCTTTAAGAGCCCTGTTTTGATGAACCTCCACCTGCTCCATGCTGCCATAGAAATCATTCTTTGCCAAAGCCAATCATATGTCACCTAGTCCTGTTCCTCATTATTATTCATGAGTGGGGTCATTTAAGGTGTAGCTAAAAACTGCAGCAGATTTTGCCTTTCACAGCTGTAACACCATGTCCTTTCATGCTTTTGACTTGTTTTTTCTTTCTTTAAATAATAATGAAAATTATATATATTGTTGTGCTTTAATCAGCTGTTTATCTTTGATGTTTTATGATTTGAGTCTGATGCTAACGGATCAAACGTGCCTTCAGAGGATTATTCAATCTAGAGATCCATAAACGTATAAATAAATGTCAAAAACAATCATGAGATTGCTTTTTTTTTTTTATCTGAAATCTCATCAGGCCTCATTTGTAAAACACAAGCAGAATCAATTTAGTGTAAATTGTTAAACCATTTTCAGTTATCAAGTTTGGTTGACATGAATGAGATTCAATGTTTAATATTAAATGAGAGCATCTTGATTCATCTGTCATTTTTCCTCATTTCACACGAATCATTCGTTCTACATCCACACAAATGTAGCCGAACACAAATGATTCTTTTCAAACAAACACTGAACACATTTATTAGTGAAGAGTACAGAGATGTTTTGTGATTGGACGCTTGGGTGCAGTTCATGAATATTCCGTATCTAATTATGGTGGTTTTGACAGCCAATCAGCAGCTAGTGTGTAACTCGCCAGTGGTTAGAGCCAAATCTAATGTGTGGAACAATTCTGCAGCAGTTTTAATGAAAAAAAAGATGATGATATGCTAGTGATGATTATGAATCCTAATGTAAGAGTTTAGCACAGGTTTATATTGTTTTTTAATATATATATGTCAGTGTTTCTTTAATCATACTATAAGAGTTGCTGCAAATGGTATGATTTTAGTTGTGTGAAATTATTCCAGTGTATGATTATGCTAATGTATGATATAGTTTTATGTCCTTGTTACTGTGAAAACCATATGGCCTTATTTGAAGTGTACCTGTAGCAGAGATCCATGTACAAATCTGTATTATTGTGCCTCAAAGTTCAGTGTCCCTTTAAAAAAATATTTTAAGAAAATGACGCATTCCGATGTTTTGTGTTTGTTACAATTACGCAGTTCACTTATTTTCAGTGTTGTGGTTTTCTTAAACCTATTAAAAATAGTTTTCGTTAACTGAAATCTAAGCTGAAACAAAATATACATTTTAGATGGAAAACTTAACTTCAAATTATCTGATATAAGAAATGTGGCTGGGCAAAAACTGAAATAAAATTAATTATTAAAACTAAAACAAAAAAACATTTCAAAATTAATGTAAAATACTACCAACAAAATTCAAATGAAAGCTGAAAAATAATATATGATAAAACATTATTGCATATAAATCATATTAAAATAACACCGCTCACTTTGATGCAATGAAAAGTCATAAAACCAGAAAAGTACTGAAGGAATATTTAATTTTTATCAAAAAATAAAGTAAAACAGCGTTGCATAAAAACAATATTCTCATCCAGTCCAGCTGTGAGGCCACAACTAGTGTTAAAAAAGAGCAGGAGGGGTCGACAGCTTCTGATTGGCTGATGACTCGGTCTAAACGATGTAAACAACTGCATCCTAAAATAAATCAAGCAAACAAATACAGATGAGCCCCAAAGCAACGTCTCATTTCTGTCCATTCTGTCACACTTTCCAATTACAGGGCTTTTCAAACAGAAAAAGAACTACTTCAGTCCATTCCACAAACATCAAAACAAGCGTGTATAAGTGTGCTAGTTTAACAGAGACAGACGTTCAGTTCTGCTTTGCAGTGGGATGGTGATCGCTGACGTGTTTCATAAAATGTTCCCAGAGTGTCCCGCGCTGTGCACCGTGGATCTGCTCGGCCCAAACGTGTCTTTATGTCAATCACACGGACACACGCAGAAAACACGACTGAAACACTCAAGCAGAGCAGCACTGAGGAGTGTGTGTGTGTGTGTGTCGTCTCTCTCACAGGACGATCCACGTGCCTCTGTCATTATCAGCCAACACCTGAAGAGAAGAACCTGCAATGAGCAGGAAAAAAAAAAAGAAGTAAAAAAACATCTTTTGAACAGTAGTGCAGGTGTATTGCTCATGTGTGTCTAAATCAAACCTTTGTGCAGAGCCTCATTGGTCATGCGGTTGATGTAGCGCGAGCTGCTCTCGGGAACGAGCCACCGCATGACGGTGTTCACACACGACTTCCTGTAAGAGCTCCACACGCTTCCACTGCGGCAGAAACAAACACATAAGAACATCTGACAGACAGACAGCACGGGCCAAGCATTCGAAGGTCATTACCTGGTCTGACCTTTGACCTCAGTGAGGTCACCGACACCGACTGTACGGCACGCTCCAGTGTTCAAATCCCAACTGACCTGCAGACTGGAGTGATACGACTTCGGTCTACACACAGACAGAAAACAAAGTATTAATGAAAATTTCATCATATGTGTGTGGTGTGTGTGTGTGTGTGTGTGTGTGTACCTGCAGTGCTCATCCTCACAGTTAGAGAACGCCAGCAGCAGCAGCCCGATGTTTATCACCACTATATTGGTCTCCGGGCAAACCTGTTGCCATAGAAACAGCAGAACACATGCAAATTAGACCACTGCACCAATAGAGCGCAACAGCGGAGTAAACATTCCATTCATCTTTACTTTTCTACTTCGAATCAAATACTGTAAGGCTCTGATTCTCCTCGTAGCTTATAACACTTTAACAAAGACTTTTAAAAATCCCTATGCGAAAGATGAACGGAAAAAATACTTCCAGAACCAACGCAACAGAAAAAAAAAAGGGGCAGCACTAATGCATTTTGTAAACAAATCCTAACAAAAATGAAACATGTAACACAGCAGCTCCTCCTGAAGAAGGATCACCTCGAGGATGACGACGTCATAGTCGCTGAAGGAGCAGAACTGGGAGCCCCAGTCGGCATCATTCCGGATGACCTCGTTGATGAGATACTCGAAGTCCAGCGTCAGCTGCTCGACACACACACACTGAGAGAGACGCAAACACACAAGAGATCAAACACAGCCCAGCAGCATCGGACGTGTGTGGGATCAACACACACCTGACCGCTGAACTGTTCCGTCACCGGCTGCAAGTTTCGTCCCTTCAGATCCGTCACCGTGAAAGGAAGCAGGACTTTATCATCCTCATCTCCTACAGACAAGAGACAGACCAGTGTAGTCTGATTTACAGTCAAAAGACTCTTATGAGTCAGTTCTGTTTAGTGAATCAAGTGAGTGAAAAACAGCATAACTGGTATAGTCTGATCAGAAAACAAATGATTCTTTAGGAGTTGTTTTTTTTTAGTAAGTCAAAAAGGAAATGCAGTGTGACTGGTGTAGTGTGATCACAACCAAATGGCTCTTACGAACCAGTTCTTTTTAGTAATTATAAAACATACAATGTGATCAGCGTAGTGTCATTCATCAACAAACAGCTCTTACGAATCAGTCCTTTACAGTGAATCAAAAACATACAGTATGACTGGCGTAGTCCGATTCATGTAAAAATGACTCTCATGAATCAGCTCTTTTTAGTGAATCAAAAGCGTACGGTGTAACCAGTATAGCCTGATTCATCAACAAATGACTTTCATGAGTTGAATCTTTTTAGTGAATCAAAAACATACAGCACGACTGGCGTAGTCCGATTCATGTAAAAATGACTCTTATGAATCAGCTCTTTTTAGTGAATCATAAGCGTACGGTGTAACCAGTATAGTCTGATTCATCAACAAATGACTTCATGGGTGAATTCTTTTTAGTGAACAAAAACATAACAGCCCGATGGCGTAGCCGATTCAGGTAAAAAAAGACTCTGTGATCAGCTCTTTTGAGTGAATCATAACGGACGATGTAAGCAGATATAGTCGAGTTGAATATTTTTAGTGAATCAAAAACATATCATACGACTGGCACAGTCTGATTCATGAACAAATGACTCTTGTGAATCAGTTCTTTTCAGTGAATCATAAACGTATGATATGACCAGTATAGTCTGATGCATGAACAAATTACTTTTATGAGTTGAATCTTTTTAGTGAATCAAAAACATATCACACGACTGGCACAGACTGATTCATGTAAAAATGGCTCTCATGAATCAGTTCTTATTAGTGAATCATAAACTTACGATGTGACCAGTAAAGTCTGATTCATGAACAAATGACTTTTATGAGCTGGTTCTTTTTAGTGAATCAAAAATATACAGTACAGTGCAACCATTGTAGTCTGATTCATAAACAAATGACTCCGGTTCTTGCAATTAACAGTTCAAAAACACAAGCTACTGGTTTGAATCATTCTTATTCATCACTGAACCTAATATATCAGATCGGTTTCTGAATCTAAATCTGACCCCAAGTTTTGGGTGGGTGGGTGTGTGTCTGTAATGACAAGAACAGATGAGAAATGTCGTACCGCTCGGCTGCTCTGACGCTCTGGCCTGCGGTAGTCTGTATCTGAGAGTGGTGTAGTTGACGTAAGCAGGCTCTGAGGAGGAAGAGGAGGATGAAGGTTCATGAGCATGTGGAGACAGAGAGGAGACGGAGGAGGTGGATCCAGGAGACATGACTGTGTTACACACAGCACTGTCCTCTGCCTCTGTGGGCGGCACTGAACTTTGGTTCTGTCCTGAGGAGGAAGACGAGGGTCCTGGGACCTCTGCGTCTCGTTCCTGTCTCTCTCTCGGTCGCTCCTCCTCGTTGTGGAATCGCTGGGTGTCCGTCTCTTCTTTCTCTTTGGTTTTTCTGTCATGTTCCCTCGCTCCAGCCTGAGCTCGGCGGAAAATGTCAGCGGCGAACTCTCTGGCCCGCACGGCCGCCTGTGATTGGCCGGAGGAGAGCGGGGTGAAATGAGGCTTTGACTGTCTGAGGTCAGGTGACCCCTGAGACGAGGTTGATGAGGATGAGGAAGGCGATGTAGGTCCAACAGGAGGAGAAGAGGAGGAAGCATCTCTCTTACGGTAGAGAATCTGATAGTTTTGACCCTCCGGCTGCCCGTCTCCTACACCGAGAGGAATTCACACATCAAATGAAATAGAGATCATTAAATCACACTAATAATTGAACACTAAAATAAATAAACAATACACCATATTTACTATAAATTAATTCAAAAGATTGTAGCAAATAAATGTTAAAATCTTTTTAATGTTTTTGAAACAAGTCATTTGCATTAATTTGCTTAAAGATACAGTAAAAACAGTAATATTGTGAAATATTATTGCAATTTAAAAGAACTGCTTTCTATTTAAATATATTTTAAAATGCAATTTATTCCTGTGATCTAAAGCTGAATTTTCAGCGTCATTACTCCAGTCTTTAGTGTCACGTGATTCTTCAGAAATCATTCTAATATGCTGATTTGTTGCTCAAGAAACATTTAAATTATTATCAATGTTGAAAACAGTTGAGCTGCTTCATATATTTGTGGAAACCGTGACCCATTTTCTTTGATGAATAGAAAGTTGAACAGCATTCATTAGAAATAGAAATCTTTCGTAACATTATAAATGGCTTAACTGTCAGTTTTGATCAATTTACTCAGTCCTTGGTGAATACAAGTATGAATTATGAAAGTATTAAAGTATGGAAAAAAAAATATTTTTGAACGATAATGTACATGAATGAATTGAAAACGGTGTCAAACTGAATTATTTCTATTTAAGAATTCACATATTACAAAAAAGACAAAAGCTTTTTTACTTTTTTAATGTATTTATTTACCTTTTATATTTATTTATTTATTTATTTCAAATGACTCCATATGATCCGTGGTTGATATGGTGCCAGTTTGAAGAACATAACTATTGAGTAACAACATTCTTTTATTCATTAAATTTCAAAGAACTGTCCAAACAATCCATTTCCTAAAACAAGTTGCATTGAGAGAAAGCAAACACACACATTCATGTGGCCATCAACAAACCAACACACACTGACGTGACGTGAACAAACACTGGCTGTGTACCTGAGCAGAGGGAGATGGCGCAGGCCACCAGAGAGTAGCTGGTGTTGAGCAGAATCACCTGGTCCTTCTTCAGCTGCAGTGCCGGCTGGAACGTCGGGAATGGATAAACCACCTGATAGCGAGCGTTCAGAACGTAACCGTGCTGCAGACACTCGCCACCTGCACACACATGAACGGAGAAAAGTGTTTGCTTGCTAGGAACTGGAAAGGAGCAATTCATCTATGCTAATAGAACACCAATGCACCTGTGCGTATGGTGGACACGGAGGATGCGGGGCAGCACTGTTTGCACGGTTGTGCAGGAGGCATCGAGGTGATGGTGATATAGATGTCCCTGTTGTTCTCATCACTCATCATCATGTTCATCAGGGCTGAACTGGAGCTGCGCGTGCTGACAGATCACAGAGTGCACATGTTTAGATAACCATAATAACCCAACCACTGGCTCATAACACACAGCACAGGGGAGCAAGGCTCTTACTTAAAGCCAAAGACGACCAGCTTGGAATGATCATTGTGCCACTCGCAAACGGTCAGATAGAGATCGCTGTAGATGTCCTCACCCGCAAACAAACGCACATGATGCACCTGCAGAGAGAGACAGATAAAGTTCATGTTACATCATGGGGTAATCTTTAGACGTCTGTTTAGTCTGTTATATACAGCAGATTTTATATCAGTTCAGTTCATTTTATTTACAAAGCACAATTAAACAGCAATGGTTGACCATTGTGCTGAACAGTATTGTTTGAAAGACATCAAAGAACATAAAATGATATGACAAGACAAACAATAGCCTAATCATTTTTAAATAAGCCCCTGTTGGCTCATACACTATAAGCCTTGTTTTAAAAAGGGATTGTGTTGCAATTGTTCTACACATAGGAGGGCTGTTCCATAGTTTAGGGCCCAAACTAGAGGTCCGAGCATAATTGCTAGTCTTACTCTCACTGAGGTTCAAAAAATTAAAGAGACATCCAAGCTTTAATATCAGACAGACAAGCAGTTAAAGCACTCAGACCCTGGATGTCATTTGGCTTAAAAGGCACATAAATTTGAGTGTCGTCAGCATAACAATTGTGCTTATTAAAAATTTAACCCAACGGGAGCATATATAAAGAAAAGAAAATGGGAGCAAGGACAGAACCTTGAGGAAGTCCACAAGTCAAAACTGATTTAGAGGATGAGCACCCAACCACACAAACTGAGAAAGTTCTACTATTCAAATAGGAACATATATACCTGTTTGAGGCGGCTGTGCAGGTTGAACTCCCACCAGTACAGGTGATACGTGTAGAAGGAGAAGTCGTCGTCCTCGCCACAGTCACTGGTGTAGGACAACACATACCGGCCACATTTGGTGAAGCCCAGGAAGATGTGCCTGTGACAGGAGAGAGACCGACCAATCAGATACAGCATTCATATCACTCTGAGATAACGGACGGGACCGACTGCATCTTCTCCTCACCCTGCTCTGAGGAACTCCTCACTGACGATGGTCTTCAGCGGGATGCAGACGCGTGGAGGGAGTTTACGGATGAGCCGCTGAGAGAGATGCCCATTCAACTGACAGATATAAAGAAATATGTTAATAGTTACAGAGTAATGCACCTGGAAATATTAGCCATAAGTACAGTTAAATTGGTTGTTAGACTGACTTTGTAGAGAAAGCTGCTTAATCAAGGTTGTTTTGGTTAAATATTGAAAACATGATAGTTATGATGATCATGTTTGCACTGAACACTACTTGGCTGAGGCATTTCTACCATTCATTCATGTTAAATATTGACCTATTTACAGTAATGAGATGGCGTTTAGGATGGAATCTGTTATTTCGATGTGAATGATAGATGTCAGTGGAGAATAATGCCGATTCTGCTTTTGACCATTGATGGGCATATCAATAATGACCGATTCATAATCATGAACATTGTTTGTTGAACATTTATTGTTGCCCCCAAGAACCGTATACACTGCAAATAAAAATGTTTCCATTGTTGCGTCCATTAAAAGGTTCACATATATAATAAATAAACACTGGGAGACACATACTGACGTTAAATGAGGCTACAGCTAAAAATGCTAATAACACACACATTATTATCTACGTTACGCTTTTACATTTCATGTCATAAATGCCACTTTTGACCCAAATCCCCCTTTCTGCCTACCCGCCCACGCGTAAGCAGTTTGACGATGTGATCTTTGTGTTTTTTCTGTTGTTTTTGTTTGTTGTCGTCTTTCTCCGATTTCGAGCTGGGCGCCATTTTTTATTTTTGCCAGCTCTTTGGATTTGCCCTCTGTCCAGCCCGGCCAGCTCGCTGATTGGCTCTGCGTCCTCAGATGAGGGCTTTGATTGGTCACAAACGTCGTCAATCAAAGAAACGAGGGCGGGTGTTCTGCTAGGTTCTGCATATTATTCACCAATGAACAACTCTAATTTTTGTTTACAATAACGCATATTAAGTGTTCAAAAGTAATTGTTTGAAAATGAGATAATATTTTATGCGGTTTCTGATTAGTCTGCTAATCTCATACATAATCGTCGTCTCAATCTATGCACTGCAGTAAATTATTAAATTATAAGTATTTTATATTTTATATTCTATTACATTATCACGTTTTTAAACGCTTCATTAAATTAATAAATTAATGTAAACTTTTTTTCCCCAAAAAAATTGAAAGTTGCCATTCCACATGCTACATTTGTGTCACACCGTCATATTGTTATTGTCGAGACATTCATACCTGTATACCATGGGGTGGAGGACCTTAGACCTGTTTTTATACAGTCTATGCCTGAAGGTGTGTCTCTGTTGAAATAGTTGAAACATGAATGTTTGTGTGAAATCCCTTCCTTTCTATACATGTGGAGTCCCAAGCCATTGTTAAGCTTTATTGACATTACTAATGCAAAACATACAATACCAATAATTAATTAATGTCATGTAATAATAATTAAATACAGCTATTTAATAAAAAATGACTGTAACAGAAGTATAAATCATTTTTGCTGAGTTCAGTAAGCGCGCGGGATGAGTCACATTTACTCCGCCCCCTAATTACAAACCCAAAAGAGGCGGGTCTAATGGGCGTGACTCTAAAACGCGCAAGCAGGAAACATGGCGTCGTTGGCAGCTCGTCTCTCTCGGGCTTTTTTCATTAGAAATGGAGCAACACTGAGCCGCAACACTGGCCCAAAATCAGTAAACGCGACGGGGCCGTCTTTCAGCCGAACCGCCGTGTCAACCACATCGGGGGCTGTGCTTCCTAAACCAATTAAGGTGCGTTTATACGAGTCTAAACATTGCCGTTGGAGACTCCCGAAGGGACGCACGGTTGGGTTTCGTGCTAGCCAATGAAAAATAAGAATGGCTTGACTGACATGACCAGTAACCAATGAAATGCTTGGAGCGGCACATAGTTGCTCAAATAAGGAAGTACTTCGTATACGGTTGTTTTTAAAAAATCAATTATTTAAAGATATGTCAGTTTAATGATTAATGATAATTTTATAGAAAACTCATTTGCATATTTTTTAAAACGCCAATTGTAGTTTTCGATCAGCACACGTATATTATAACTAATTATTAATAAATAATAAATATTGAGTATTCATTTGATCTACTTCTATCATGTTTCTGCAGGTCCCGTTCGGTCTGACCCGCATGGTTATAGTGGTGGTTCCGTTCCTTTATGTCGGTAATCTGATCAGTAAAAATTTCGCTGCTCTTCTGGAGGAACATGAGATCTTCGTCCCAGATGATGATGATGATGATGACTGAGTAATATATCAGTTTAATTACCATATATCGTGCATTGCTGTGTGTATGTGGTTTTCAGATATTCATGTTCTTGTTTTTTCAGAGTATGTTTCACTCGAGCAGTCTGAAGATCCTCTGAGAGGTTTCCAGATGCAGATGAACAGGATATATTTATGCAATAATGAATGAAGATGGTCAACACATTTTTGTGTTTACATCCTGCATTACACTAACCATGTCCATAAGCCAAAGTTTAATGCTGTTTTTATGTTTTTGAATATTGTCAAAGACAACATGACTTGAGGCTGCCCTCATCAGCCGCCTCTCTTCTATTTAATAAATTGCTTGAATGTTAGTTGTTGGTTGTGTTTTTGTTATATATGTAATGTGTTTTATCATGCATGGGTTATTTTACAATGAAATTACATTGACATTCATACACTTCCACACACGTCCAACAGATGTACGGTTTTTTTTTATTATTGTGTTTAACTTAAAATATATCTTGATTTAAGAGCCTGGAATGTTTATTGACTTTCAGCACCACTGTATTTTCTAACCAACAAAAAGAGCTTCACGTAACACAATATCCTGTATATACACATGACCAAAGGGAGATGGAGATATCAGTGCATCCATCCATCTCATTTGACCTCTTGCTGTGCTCTCATTGGTTGGTGCTGTTGCCTAGGAGACGCCCCTCCTCCAGTGCAGCATCAGTGAGTTTGAGGTGTTCTTTAAGTGCATTGATGTCTCTCTCACTGCGGCCCCGTAATTCAGTCAGCTCAACATACACCTGCTTATAGTGCTCGCTCAACACTTCATTCTCCTACAGGCAGAGAACATCTGTTACTACACATATAAACAATCAAGCTAAGCATCACTATAAAGGTTTTCATATATATTAATACTGAAGAATAGTGATAAACACAGTTAGATTAATTTCATTTACACTACCGTTCAAACATTTGGGGTTGATAAGATTTTTTTTGAAAGAAGTCACTTCTGCTCACTAAGATGCCTGATTGACAAATGCAGCAAAGAAAAAAACCCCGGTAAAATTGTGAAATATTATTACAATTTAAAGTACCTGTTTTCTATGTGAATATATTGTAAAATGTATAATAAAACATTTTGCTGAATAAAAGTATTAATTTTTTTTTTTTTTTTAAATCTTACTGACCCCAAACATCTGAAGTTAGATTTATTACGTACGCTTTTTGTCACTGCAATAAGACTAGGAACATGTATAGAGACCTTAGTAAGAGTTTGGACCTCTTTCCTGAGACAGCTGATCTCCTTGTGTAGAAACTCCACCTCGCTCTCCTTCACCTTCAGTAACATCTACAGACAGAAGGACATGCCAGCATAACAACACTCCACTTAAAACTACTTTGATTCAATTCTGATACAATTATTCCTTTTTTGACCACATTTTAATGAACGACCTACATACAATTTGTTCTTGCAAAACTTCATTTGTCATACCAAGGGCTATTTAAATTATGTGCAAAAAAAGCTGAAGGATTATTCAAATTGGTAAAAATGAAACACCTAAAATATGCTCTTTCCCTCATGAATGGAGGGAAAAAAAACAATATTATTATTAACACCCACACTAGTGTCATCATAAATAATGCGTCCACACAAATGGACAAAGACAACAAATTACAGTTCATTTAGCAGGACAAAGGAGCAAAAACAATCTATAAGAATGTATTGCTGTAAAACACAACATATTGACTGATATTTGCTGCGGAGGGTTTACAGTGCGTTCACGCGGGTGATCAGTAGATGGCAGTGTTTGTCTACAGAAACACCAATCACTCACATCACATGCCCCGCCCCTCACTTAAAGGGATAGTTCACCCAAAAATGAAAAATTCTGTCATTAATTACTCACCCTCATGTCGTTTCAAACCCGTAAGACCTTCGTTCATCTTCGGAACACAAATGAAGATATTTTTGATGGAATCTGAGAGCTTTCTGACCTTCCCATAGACAGCAACGCAACTGAAATGTTCCCATGTCCAGTTTCTGCACCTTGATCGTGGTAGTTACCTTGCTGTCTATGGGAGGGTCAGACAGCTCTCAGATTCCATCAAAAATATCTTCATTTGTGTTGCAGAAGATGAACGAAGGTCTTACGGTTTGTGAAACGACATGAGGGGTGATGTAATTAATGGACGAATTTGCACTTTTTGGGTGAACATAACCATTAAAGGTTTGCATTCTGGTGTGTAAATTTTAGTGGCATCTAGTGGTGTGGTTGCGAATTGCAACCAACGGCTCAGTCCCCCGCTCACCCCTCCCTTTAGAGAAGCTACGGTGGCCGATTCAGGACTAAGATGTCGTCGGTAAAGATAGCAGAGAGCAATGAGATTTCTTTACAAAGGTAAATTAAGGAATTATATTTACTTAATTATTTAATAAATCGATGTTATTGCGAATATTAATGTACTTGTTCATCATTGTGTCAGTGTTTTATTCGCAAGAACAACAAAGTGAGGAAACGCGCTGTGTAGAGCAGTTTGTCCGTTTAGGGCTACTGTAGAAGCATGGCGGCAGACTTCCAAGTAAGGGGACCCGCGGTGTGTGTAGATATAAATTACTCAATCTAAGGTAATAAAAACATAACGGTTCATCAAGTAAAGTCTTTATACACCTCTGAAAACATAGTTATGTATATTATATTGCATTTCTGTTAATAGATCGATGTAAATATTACACACGTATCTGTGTAATTATACTTCAGCAAAATTTGTGGATATTGATGAAAGCTGGTCATTTTGTTCAGATCAACCTGAAATCTTTTTTGTTTTTGGCTGTTGTTATTCAAACATTTTTTTGGAAAGACCTATCTAGGTATTTTCAACAGAAATCTGGATACAATTTAGATATAACATGTAAAGATGTCTTCATATATTATGAATAAAATTATTTCTGTTAACTTCATGGTGAATCTTATGATTTTATATAGTAAATTTCATATGCATAAAAGTAAGACGTGTAATTCTAAACACAGGTTTTAAAGTTTTGGGGCTGAATTTCTTATGTTTATTGATTCCCCTTAAATGCACTGATAACAAAAAATCAAATTATACAATTATATTTGCTGAAAAGTTCAAGCTAATTGAAAGTAATACCCCGTAATTGCTGTTTTATAACCCCTGTTCACCATGTTTTATGTTGTCTATTTGGATGTCTTGATTCATCTGTAAATTTGTTTGTTAAGCATTTAATAAAAATAAAAAAATACAATGCATGTCAAACAACCAAACTCAATTTTTACAGAATTATATGTGCTGTGCACAGTTTGCAAATTGTATGTACAGAGTGGAAATCCCAGATCACCAATTACATTTGCCCAAGTCAAGTTTAGGCTAGTTAGCCCCTGCTGGTTTATGTTGTAATTACATCATCTGGACTCCAAAAGCATCTTCAATCTCACTCCTCTTATTTCCCAGTGACCAATAACCCAACATCCCACTTTGTGCCCAGAACAGGAAGTGCAGAGGGCTTTTAATTAGGGTTAAGAAAGGAAATGGGGTCAAAGATGACAGCTATCTATTTTCCCCTAAATGGACAATATGGGAATGTAATTTCACCTACGATCTAGGATTTAAAAATGTAAGTATTTTTTGTGGATTCTCTTTTTGGACACAAGAGTAGAATTGCAGGGGAAGGGAACAAATTATTTGTGTAGATAAATCCTTGTTTTTTTCCATGTTTTTGCATTTCTTTGATGGATTGAGTTGACTTGTTATTGATAATTTTTTTTGCGCAGAGCATTAAATATCTGACTGATCTAGTATAATAACAGTGTTTGAGTTTTAGTAACTTTTGATATATTATCAAATTATTTATCTACTCTGTTGAATGGTAGTGTAATGAAATAAAACCGTTCTGGGTCGGTACGATTTTTAAACGAAAACCTCTTCTGCTCACCAAGGCTGCATATATTTGATCAACTGATACAGTAAGAACAGTAATATTTTACAGTTTTCTATTCGAATAAATTTTAAAAAGTAATTTATTGCTGTGATCAAAGCTGTATTTTCAGCATCATTACTCCAGTCTTCAGTGTCACATGATCCTTCAGAAATCAGTATAATATGATCCAACCCTTTTGAACCATACCGTATATTTTTGGGGACTTACAAGCTGATCGACTGAGCTTCAGTTTACATTGCATCTTGTATGTCCATATATACATCTCTCTGAATCATTAATTTTTTTATTTCATGTACAGGTCAAAGATCAGAGTCTTACCTCTAGTTCGGAGGTGCTCCTTTCATAGCTGCCAAGGGGAACAACTCCTGACCTCTGACCTGTGATGAAGGATCGCATGAGACTTATCTCCTCCGTCAGACGCGCCTGCAGTTCCTGTGAGAACAGGAAGAGGAAATGTGATTTTGACATCCAAACTTAAAACCACAAACGAAGACATGCTCATTCACACACTGAAAATGAGACAATCATTTGTGTTTCATGCTGATCTGAAACCCATTTTGTAGCATTTGTATAGTGGCAATAACCGTGATTAGTATTAGCAATCCAGTCCTGGGTGAGTAAACAAAACTCAGTCACTCTTCTGAGAACAATGAAACAGGATGCTGTCTGTTGAGACATCATAGTACAGACACTGAAATCTCTATCGGTTGATATGCGTGTTGTAATTTTGTAAAGGTGCTGTGAGTTAGATTTCAATATCTGACACGAGGACGAAATGTGGTGTCTGAATGATCGCATTTATGGACATCACCATAATCGTGGGAAATTTTTGTAAGCCTTTTTCACGTTAGGAACGTAACAGTTTATTCAGCAAGGATGCATTGAATTGATCAAAATTGACAGTAAGACTTTTATAATGTTACAAAAGATTTCCATTTCACATAAATGCTGTTCTTTTGAACTTTCATTATTCAAAGAATCCTGAAAAATGTATAATATAGATATATATATAATAATTCTATTATATAATCAAAATCAAACATCAATCAGTATATTAGACTAATTTCTGAAGGATCATGTGACACTGAAATCTGGAGTAATGATGCTGAAAATTCAGCTTTGATCACAGCAATAAATTATATTTTAAAATGTATTTAAATAGAAAACAGTTATTTAAATTGTAAAAAAAAATACTTTGCTGTTTTACAATTTTTACTGTATTCTTGATTGAATAAAGGCAGCCTTGGTGAACAGAAGAGGCCATTTTCAAATATATTAAAAATCTTACAGGCCCCAAACTTTTGAACACACATTTCCCATAATTCTTCGTGGCAGGATACGACTAATAAAACATCAGTTTCACATCTAATGCTTAATGTCATACTAGAAGTAAAAAAGCTTCCTGTCTTTGTCAAAAAGTTAAAAAAAAACAACCAAATCACATTATAATTACGATTTCCTCATATACCTGAACATGTTTTTTTGTTCCAGTTAGTCTCAGAGCCAGGGTGGGTTCACACATAGTGTGTATCATACATTATTTAATTGACAAATCTGTCATTCTTGGACACTAGTAGTTGTGTCCTCCAGTAACCTCTCATCCCACTTCTTGTCTACCTGGTTCTCTTGGCGGAGCTGCTCCATCTCTCTCTCCTTCTGTCGGATCTTTCCGTTTCGCTCTTCGGTGTTGTTCTGGATGCGGCTGAGCTCCACGCATTGCTGGGAATAACGCTCCGACAGACCGTCCAACTCCTGCTGCAGAGAGAGCGACTCGCGCCTGATAGACACACAAGGACATGCACTGATTAACCGAATCACTGACTGATGAGTCTCTCCGTGGGGTTCTTGTCAATTACACACTGTCAGTCAAACACCTGCCACTTCTCAGAGTAAATGAGAGTTTATCTTGTGTTCGGATTCTCTGAGCCGTGAGAGAGGAATTACAGCACAGCTGAGCGGGACAGATGAGAGTTTATGTACAGTACTGAGTATTGTCACCGGATTCCCGTGAGAGTATGAACAAGATGTTGGCGTTTTCTGGCATGTGATGCATTCTCAGATATTTGGAAAACTAATAAGTGTAGCTATTAACCGTATAAAGCCTACTGTATCCTAAAGGCATCTCATTTTTCAGCATGATCGAAATTTTGCTGAAAAACCCACAATCTACTGCATGCCTTTTATCGTTTGTTTGATAGTTGATACTTTTTTAGTAAGTAAAAGGCCTTTTAGTATAATTGTGCAAACGTCCACCTTCGAGTCATGGTTCACGTGTCTTTTTGCTATGAAATCTTTACTTATTTTGAAAGTAAAGGTAGGAATAACCTTTATTGTTATTAGGTTTACTTGATTGTCCATAGATATTGGATATCCTATTTTGCTGATATTTTGTATGAATGGTATAAATGTGGACGTACAGCTGTTGTGTGATGGAGGGGTCTGTCGTCTCTCCTCCTCCGTGAGCCTTCAGCTTCTCAATCTCCTCCCGATGAGCTTTCCTCAGAGCCTCCATCGCTGCGGGATTGAAGATGAGATAAATGATAACAAAATTATGGGAAAAAAGTCACTAAATTCTCACCTGATCATATATCAAAATCAGTGTTACTTTAGTATCCTTTATATACAACTACGGTTTTTGTTAACATGTTGAATTAGATATTTAGAATCTAGAATTTTGTTTTGTTTCACTAGGATTTTATTTAAAGATGTAGTTATTTTGTTTTTGTGTTTTTTATCATTTGTATGATTTTTTTTAAAACGAGTCTAGTTCACATATATTTTAATTCATTAGTTTTCAAGTTAAACTAAATGAAAAATGATACGTTTAAGTTTTTTAATATTTTATTTTTTATGTCAGTTAACATTTTATTTCAAGTTTGCTATTTTAATGATTTTAGTTTTATTTAACAATAACTCTGATCAAAATCACAAACTCGATTTAATTACTATATTTACCGTTGACAAGTTTGGGGTCTGCAAGGTTTGTAAAAATGTTTTTCTAAAGACGTCTCTTACATTCACAAGGTTATATATTTAATGAAATATACAGTAAAAACATGAGTATTGTAAAATATTATGTAATTTATTCATTTGATGCAAAGCTGAATTTTCAGCATCATTACTCCAGTCTTCAGTGTCACATGATCCTTCAGAAATCACTCTAATATGCTGATTTGCTGCTCAAGAAATTTTTTGTTACATCATAAATGACTTTACTGCCACCTTTGATCAAACGAATGCATTTCTTTCTTTAACAATAAATGATTATATAACACCTTCATGTTCTATCACTCTTATTTGACCCTTGTGATGTTCTGCGGCCCACACTGACCTTGGACTGCGTTCTTGGCTTCCTCCTGCAGCAGTCTCTGTTTGTCTCTCTCCATCTCTCTGCGCTCTCTCTCGTGCTCGTCGTGTATCTTCTCCAGTCTCTCTCGGTGCTCTTTCTCCATCTGCTCCAGTTTCAGAGTGCAGGGCGCGTCAGGATCGCAAACGCCGGCTGCCACACGGACCTGGCGGAGAGCCTCGATCTGCTGCCTCAGAGACACCACCTGACCAACGCAATGTATCCACACACACACACACACAGATGATGCAGATTAAATGGTCCTAGACCAAAAAGATGTCTAAATCTAAAAACACACCTCCCTCTGAAGCACCTCATTTGTTGTTTGGGGATTCTGGACACCAACTGGTGAACTTTCCTCTCCGATCGGAAGCTGCTCAAAGTCCGCCCACTTCTTCTCGATGTCTGGCCCGGTCTGAGCGTCAGGAACCTGCAGCCGGGTCAAAATCACTGGAGTCACGACACCCTTCTTCAACTCCACCTTATCCCAGGGGTCTTCGCCCTCCCTGTCGGAAATTCCCTCCTGGAACCACTTGGTTCGGCCCTCCAGACGTCTTTCAAGCTCTTGGTCGCGGCCCTCGCCGGCCTCCCGCCGCTTGGTTAACAGTGAAGACATCTTGTGGGGTTCATCCTGATACGGACCGCCGACATCTGACCCCGGGTCATGGGGTGCGGGAGAGGTTCGGGACGGTGCATTCTTGGAACTGGAGCTGATGTCACTGTTGTCTGGGTGTCTGAGAACAGGCCGAGATATCAACTTCCTACTTATGAAAACAGGAACCTAAGTCAAACCTCAAACCTGCTCCACTGAAACATCAGTAACGTTATTTCAGTTTAAAAGTCCAAAGCCAAATCTTTCAGATGACCATAATCAATATAGGAATGATTCATGAATATTTGATCTATTTTTATATAAATGATTGATGGCTGAATATACGAAAACATGTCATGTTTCAACCTAAAGTCAAAATCAAAATGACTTACATTTAGCATGAAGATTAAGCTTATGTTGTATTAGTATATTTTGCATAGAGATAATAATTTTTTTTTTTGCAATGTGACTATTTTTATGACAATTTCACTGTAATACAGCTATTTTATTTATGTATTTATTATATATATATTTTTTAAAGTTTGTTAATAATTCTCATTATTATTATAAAAGATGATTCTCATTAGATACTCATTATGATGCTATATAGTTGCATTATCGCAAATGCTACTATTGTATATCATTAAAAACACTTTATGGACTGAAAAATAGGTTTCATGTCTTCTCTCAAAAGTCAAAACATTGTCTTTATTCTCTTTTAGACATGTTCTTGACAGTTTTCTGAAATCTTTCAGAAAACCACAATCAATATAGCAAGATGTTACTGTGGATATTTAATATTTTTTGAATATCCATATAAATTCTCTATGGGTGAATACCATGAAAACATCTTACACAAAATTTTATTGAAAATATTTAAAAATTAAAAATTGTATCTAGCAGAAATATTAAGCTTTGTTATATTATTAAGAAAATATTTATGAACATAATTTCATGAACATTAAGATATTTTTGCATTACTTTAAAGGGGTCATATGATGCGATTTCAATTTTTCCTTTCTCTTTGGAGTGTTACAAGCTCTTGGTGCATAAAGAAGATCTGTAAAGTTGCAAAGACTAAAGTCTCAAATCCAAAGAGATATTCTTTATAAAAGTTAAGAGTTAGCCACGCCACATGTCTACCTCACTATGTGGGAAGATTTGCATAACGCCGCCCAAATATTCACACAAAGAAAGAAGGCGTAACTTTTATTCTGGCTGTAGTATTGTTGTTGCCGCCGCCATGTCGTGAAGGCGATGTGTGTTTCGTTGTGAAAGCGAAACTACTTTGTTTGGTCTTCCAAAAGAGGACGATATCTGCTTCGTCATGCCTAGAGCTGATCCGTGCTGGTCGCTGAGGAAATACGTCAACTTTGCGCTGTGGATCACCGGATCGGCTTTCACCGTGGACAAAGCGGAGCCCAGCCCGGGGTTGTCACATGTGGTTGCCGCAGGCATCACTGTATGGTGAGGGACGTAACATTTCCGTCACACGCTTGAGGTATTCGGCCAATCACAACGCACTGGATAGCTGGCCAATCAGAGCACACCTCGCTTTTTCAGACCGATGAGCTTTGTAAAAATCGAGCGTTTCAGAAAGGCGGGGCATAGAGGAGAAACAGTGTTTTGTTAACCTTAAACCGCATAAACACATTTCATTACACCAAATAACGTTCTTTTTAGCAGCATCATATGACCCCTTTAATGACATTAAAGCACAATTTTCCCTCCAAAAATAATCGTCACTGCAATCCAGCTATTTTACTATAAATTGTCTATGTACATTTTCATTATATGCACATTATTGTAATTCAATACAGTATGGCAAATAGCTGTTAAACATGCATAAAGGCATTATAGCAAATACTACTACTGTGCATTATAAAATATGTTTAATTGTCATGAAAGTAAAACATGAATGGTCCTAAAAACATGTTTCATTGTCATATCTCAAAATATAATAATTAATTAAATAAATAATAATATTTTTTGTTCTCTCTTTTCAGACATGTTCTTGACAGTTTTCATGCAATCCGCCCGTGACTGATTCTCTGCGTTTATTTCTTCAGTTCTGTCCTACCGAATGCTTTCAGCCGAATCCCTGAACGATATTCTCCTCCTCAGTGTGTCGATCCAGTTCCTCCTGATTCTGGAGGTCATCGCTGACAGGGTCACCGGTCCATCCCGCATCTGCAGATCAATCACAGAGGTTTGAGACATAGAAATATTCTTACTTTTTCCTACTGAGAGGTCTTCTTAACTTTTGTGACAAGTTCTTACATGCAGTTGAAGTCCATAGTTTTTATCGGCATCAAATTCCTCCACTCGCAGACAGTGACGTAAATAAATCTCACCATCTGCCTCATCTCTCTATCGAGGCGAAAAACACAGAATTCAAGATAGTGTCGTTAAATCAGATCATGCTTTCAGATACTATTACAACTATGGTGCTTTCAGCTCTATTTGATCAATTTGACCAGGTTTAAATTTATTCTATGATTTAATCCATGTTTTCCACGTGACATATCTGTACAGTCCTTAGATAATAATTCCTTTGCATGGCAATTTCAGTTATTCTTGCTCACCTCTTCAGTCCCTGAGTCTCTATAGTATCTCAATCCTGAATCAGAGATCACGAACCAGTGCTTCCTCCACTACAAATAAAAACAAGTAACTCATAGTTATTTGTGCATGTTCACGAAGCAGCAGATTAATATTGCACGATAATCAAAACCTTATCTATTTTTCTAGCTCTTTGAACAAGATTTCGGGCCAGATCCAAAGAAGTATATCTTAAATCCTGGAAGTGGTCACCATTTCCACTTGTGCTTTTTAAAAATAGGGGGAAATATAAAAAGTAAAAGTATAGCAAGTCATGGTATGCCAACTTCCTTATAACAGCCATAGACAGTCGTTGGTCATGCAATGTCATGCAATAGATCTAGTTCAACAGAAGCAGCTCTGTACCTCTTCATCTTCATCCAGCATATACATCCAGCCCTTTTTACAGTGCGGAAGATCAAGCTTTTAGGAAACAGAATCAGTTGCGTTAAAACATGTGCATGTATAAGGAATTCAATATATACAACATCTACAGTAAAAATCTTCCCAGAGCAACAATATGACATTCCAGAGCTGAGTAATCCAGAGCACGGGACACTCACACACACCATTTACTCAAGCATTTCAACAAGCACACACATTTCAACGACTTACCGACATGGGTATCCGGTTGTAGGCACGAAAGAGGAAAAAAACTGCTTTAGTTGCTCAATTCTAGCAAGTAGGTAGTGTCACAGAAATGCGTATTCGCACGACCACAAAGTCGTGCATTACATAAATACAAGTTCACGCTTATTTAAGCAGTTCCCGCGCTTAAATGTTGCTTTCAAATAAATGCAACTTGTACAAAAACGTTAAATGATCCCTGCGTGACTAGGCGAGCATCTCTAAAAGGTGGTCACGTGACCAGAAGCTTCCGCGAAGCAGCTCGCGGTCTGACACATCAACAAACTGAGCTGTACAGCTTCTCTCAGCACAATCTAAGCTTCAAATCATCTCACAGCTTAACTAAAACCTCTATATCTAGCGCTGAATATAATGCACTTGCTGTCTAGGAGCTCTGCGAACACAGACACCTGCCTCTCTGAAGTAGAAACCGAATACCTCAGCGTTGGTAAACTAGTAACGAGTGTAACTGTAGGTGACTTTACCTGCATCTGAGGGGGCTCTTCTGGACCTTTGTGTTTTCCGTTTACCATCCGAATGCTTTCTCCATTTTTGCTGGACCTCTGAGAACATATTCAGAGAGATACTAAGCAATTTTTAAGCGTGTTATTTTAAAAATGGAGTCTCAAGAAAGCATTGCTAGCTCTTAGTGTTGGGGAGTAACGTGACTCGTTACATGTAACTGAATTATGTAACTGTAATCTGTTACTACTGAGAAAAAAACCGTGCAATTAAATTACAGTTGCTTATGAAAATGTTAATGATTACAAAAGGGGTTAACGTTACATCTGAATTTTTTCACACACACAGATTTTAATTGATATATTTCATAAATTGCATTGATTGCTCTAAAGTATGAGACACCAGTATTCAGATTTATTTAGTTGGGTTTATGTATATGCTTTATTTTTAAAGATTAACTGTCCCCCCCCACCCCCAGGCATTGTTAGATGCCAGTTGTATGCAAAGATTTGATTTCAATTAAACTATTTCTTGTTATGATTTGTAATCTGTATTTAACCTCAGAATGATCTCAAGGTAAAAAGAGGTGCTAAAGTCTGATTTCGTGGTGGCTGTGCTTTAAAATTAAATTATTATAATCTTAATTCAAGTGATGAAGGTAATCAGTGTTGAGCTCTGTAAGGTTAACCCCTGCCTGGTTTACATGTTTGAAAATGATTAACTGTTGAAAACATTCGATATTTAGAAATGTAATCAGTTACATTAATGAAGTGATTGAAATAGTTACACTACGTATTCCATTTGAAATAGGGTAATTTGTAATCTGTAACCTATTACATTTCCAAAGTAACCTTCCCAACACTGCTAGCTATGAGGTTCCTAAGGTGTTGTGGGTGTTTTTTACTATTACTATGCAGCTACTAGGTTCTGACTGGTTGCTAGGTGGTTACATACACATCAAACCCTTTATTATAAATGATTAAAATAATAATAGTCTAGTCTCAAAATTTGTCTAAGATGCTTCTTTCAATGTAAGTCTATGGGATTTTTCCTTTTGCCTATTTTATCATCTGTCCAAATATGTCCCATTTTTATGCCACTTTTATTTATTTATTTATTTTTGCCTCCGCAGATTCAGCAGAATAGATGACAGGTGAGATGACGTCAGTGAGAAAGGGAAGCGGTGTGTGAAACTGTAATCTCAGGCACCTGTGAATGGCGTGATGCAGTGCTGTTGGTTTTTGACGAGCCTCCCATCTCTTTGTCTAGACGTCTCCGTTCTTTCTCTCTGCGGTCTCGTCCTCTCTCTCTTTCTCTTCCTCTGCCTCGCTCTTCTGAAACCTCACGCTCATAGTCATATCTCCCATCCCCATAGCTTTAACCACAGATAGGAGAAGCAGAATTTACTGACAGGGTTTCCTCTCTCTCACGCTCACTTTGCCACTGAAATGATGCCAGTGCTTTGATGGGGATCTTTGAACCTCTCTTAAAGGGGTCATATGATGCTGCTAAAAAAATAACATTATTTTGTGTATTTGGTGTGATGGAATATGTTTATGCGGTTTAAAGTAAAAAAAAAAACCACATTATTTTCCACATACTGTACATTATTGTTTCTCTATGCCCCGTCTTTCTGAAACGCTCGATTTTTACAAAGATCATCGGTCTGAAAAGCAAGGTGTGCAATGATTGGCCAGCTATCCAGTGCATTGATTGGCCGAATACCTCAAGCGTGAGACGGAAATGTTATGCCCCTTGCCATACTGTGATGCCTTGTCCCGGCCGGAGCGACGAGACAAAAACAATAAAACCCATTATAAACGAGGCATTTGTTGCATCCGGTGTGGACATAATTACTGATTATAATGACTATACTGTCTTTTTACGCGTTGCGTTACATCGCGCTGCGTAAACATAAAACCCTGTCTGCATTTGTGATCAGAGAAATGATAAACAAGCGCTACTCTACACTGCTCAAAACTCGCGTTTGAATCATCAGTGGCAAATCCTTAAAAATAATACGTACTTACAGTCTGTGAGTCAGAACAGCCGGCATTGTAGTCTACTCTACCAGGAAACAGTCCTCGTCCCGAACAAAAAAAGGCTGCACCCATCTGAATATTTGTGTTGAAGTGTTCTGGAACAGTGTTGTAATACAACTTAACCACTGATTTCTAGTCTAGTAGTTTCTGTCCTCTTTTGGAAGACCAAACAAAGTGTTTTCGCTTTCACAACAAAACACACAGCGTCTTCACGAAAATGGCGGCAGCTGGCGGAGGCGCGGCAACATACTCAGCGAGAATCAAAGATTCGCCTTCTTTCTTTGTGTGAACATTTGGGTGGCTTTAGGCAAAGTTCCACACCCAGTGACGTAGAAATGTGGGGGCGTTGTTAACGGGCATTTTAGGAGGGACGTGGACGGTCTTAACTTATAAAGATATCTCTGGGTTTGAGCCTTTAGGCTTTGCAAGTTAGGATCTATTATTCACGAACAGATTGAAACAACTCACAGAGAAAGGAAAACTTGAAACGCATCATATGACCCCTTTAAGAACCCAGTCCATGTTTTGATTGAGAGCTAAAAGATTATGTAATGAAGGGGTTTGTGGGATGAAGTGAATGCTACTGGGGCCGCTGAAAATATTTTGAGAGGAAAAAATATTTTTTGATCGCACTAAATGTACTAAAAGATGCTAAAATTTACTTTTTTTAATTAAATATGTTTAATTGACTGAAATTAAATCATAAAATTAGTCAAAATTATTTTTTTTCATTGACAGCTCTAGTTTTTAACAGGTAGTAATAATAAAATAAATAAAAACTAAAATTAAATACTTTTTAATAGCATACCTTATTTTTATTAGGATCATTGTGGGTGTGTGTGTAGATATATATATGATAGAATATATAATATAATTTTTCATAAATTTAACAAGTAAAAAAAGGTAATGAAATAAAAAATTTTATAAAATATTTTTTTCACAGTTTTTAGGAAATAGTCCATCCTCAGGGAATGACATATCTGGTGATTCATCAAAAAAAGTTTGAAAACCTGTGATAATGTCCTACTTTACTTGTTTATTTATGTTTTAAGCTTAGTTTTAAGACCTTATTTTAACATCCAGTAATTTGGATGGCCAAACGTCTACCAATACTTATGTAATGGTCTGTAAATAATGTAATTGGAGTAACTTGTAACAGGATGTCCATCACTTTTTTTTCCAGTGGAAATGTACAGATTAGGCATCTGCTTTTCCATTAGCACCAGCACCATGTCAGTGGAAAAGTGGTACCATCTCTCTTCAAATCTCTGACCTGTGCTGATTGTCTCTGCGTGGGCTCCGGCTCTGCGGTCTCCTCCTCACTATTATTGCTTCCTCTTCCTCAGGGTACAGCTTCGATCGGGGAATATCTGCAATCATCACATAGTCCTCAATGGTCATCTCTGGCACTGCTGGTTGACTGGAAGACCTGCTGTTCTCTGAAAGAATTAGCGCCTCCAAGCCCCGCCTGATGTTGCTTCTGCTCCGATCATTGACCGGCTTGTCCGTCTCTGCAATTAAGGCTTGGGATTTGGGCAAATCAGGGGACGGAACCTGATTCCGGCTCCGCCTTGATTGGGAGATATTTG
This sequence comes from Sinocyclocheilus anophthalmus, assembly GCA_018155175.1. Lineage (NCBI taxonomy): Eukaryota > Metazoa > Chordata > Actinopteri > Cypriniformes > Cyprinidae > Sinocyclocheilus > Sinocyclocheilus anophthalmus. Next base: position 601,053 of record JADLZN010009506.1, on the reverse strand, counting down.
GTGTTGATGCAGGTGAGGCGGGGCTTAGAGGGGAGTGGGTGGGGCTTAGAGGGGAGTGGGTGGGGCTTAGCGAATGGCGGGAATCAGATCTGGATTGTTTGTCAGAGGTGTCTGAGTATCCGCCATTCCTGCGGCTTTTGTTTTTCGAAGTACCGTTGTTTAGCATACCATGTTCATCGTAATCTTGATAAGGCGTTGAGGCACCAGCGCTGTTAGATCCACTGTTGTAACCACTATTTCGATTGCCGCGGCTTGTTTTGTCATCACGATAGCCTCCTTTAGGAGAGAAATCCCGACTGTTGTATCCAGTATTGCGGCCACCACTCTTTCGACTGCTGCGACCGCTATTGCGACCACTGTGTTTGCGTTCATTATAATCGCCATCGATTTCCATATCAGAATGTCTTTTCGACCAGCCGTTCCTTTCTTCGGAGACGTCTGACTCTGCCGAACTCGCGATTGATTTGAGATTCTTATACAGTTTTCCAGAATCCAAGCTGTGTCCGTAGGAGCTCTGGGAGGGGCTTCTTTTGTGGGTGGGGCTAAAGGACTCCCCATATTTATTTGTACCTGAGCTTCGCAAGGGAGACGTGGTGCGTGTGACTACCGAATCTCGTCTTCGTGATGGAGTGCATTTCCCAGAAGCCTGTCGAGAGGACGTGTGGGACGTCCGGTGTCCGGTGGAACCTTGGCGATGGGACGAACTGCCCGATTCCCCTCGCCTCTGCGGTGAGACGTTCGTAGATCTCGGGCTGCCAGAACGAGGGCTTGCACGGGATTGGCTGTCCCCGCGTCTGAAATTTGAATAGGACATGTGTCGCTGGGGGGAGAGGCCACTCATTGCCTCGTTGCTGAGATAGTCAGAGCGCCTCCTATAGGACGGGAGACCCAGGTCGGGGTTTCGGAAGGGGATTGTGGCTTTGCGCTCAGGACTGTGATTGGCTGGAAGAGGGTGTCCCCTCTCGAAGTAGCGTACGGGAGCGGAAGGACTTCCATCTTCCTGTTCCCTGTCCCGTGAGAGGAAGCGATTGGCTCTTTTAAAAATGGCGCGGCTGCTGCTTTGTTCTGTTTCTCTTCTAGTCTCTGTTTGAGGAAGACAGGGCATTGATACTGTGCTGATGCATACAAGTTATTGAAATAAATGAATAATTAAATGATTGAATAATTTTGGTAACACTTTAGTATAGGGACCAATTTTCACTATTAACTAGTTGTTTATTAGCATGCCTATTTTTAATATATTGGCTGTTTATAAGTACTTATAAAGCATTTATTCTGCATGACCATATTCTACATCCCTAATATAGATCCATGTTTTACCGAATGTGCGACAACATGGATGGAAGAGCACGGGTATCAGTCATAAAAAGGCATTCACGTCTTATGTGGAAATATCACGGACTTTGCCCAATTGGGATGTGAAATACATCACAGTAGGTCCCCGTACACCAATCAACCGCCGATATGGCCTAGTGTCTGTGCCCTTAGCCCCGCCATACTATTTACATCTGCATCCGCTGTTTTTGTGTCTCTGTAATGAGGGCCCAGATGCCCGGTTATTTCCTGCACACCTACTGCCGCGCCTTTGGGGGAACAACTCACCTAAAAATGGATTTCCTAGGGCCTACATATTTTAGACTCCCTTCCCCCTAACCCTTGCCAACCGTGAACACCTCTTCACCACGCGGGACATAGCCGAGAGGTAATTGCCGCCCGAGAAATGACGCACGTACTAGTTCATGTGGGGGTGAAATATCACAGAAGTGAGACGCTTAACAATAAGCCGGAGTGAATCAAAAAATTTTAGCAGAGTGGTTTAATGGGGTGATTGTGCGGCTTAACCGCACAGCCAAGGCAGAGGCACCAAACAAAGCGTAATACAGATGTCAGATATAAAAGTAAATGTAAGAATTATTGTTGTTATTATATTGTTACTGTTTCAAGATGAACACTGGACTGAAGCAGCTTTGGTTTACTTGAAGTTTTAAAGAAAAACCATGTTAAAATGTGAGTTTCAAATATGATAAAGGATAAGTCCTGTTTCTCATTAAAGATCTCAGTGATTTGACAGTTACAAGCTATTGAATTTCCTCTTGCTTTTTGGCCAATAAAATATAATTGACTAACCACTTACATATTTGCTCAGTTTGGCTGTTTTTTTTTGGGGCCTTTTTTGCTGCAAAAAAGTAAAAAGGAGATTTTTCTGATTATCGTTAATAGTAAGGCGTGTAAGCAGGTGTTTAAATATCACATGTGTGGGATTGGATGACACTGCCTATACGGCTCATGTGTGCGTCCTCGTACGTTTGGAGTGGCCCTCCCTCCTTCTGCTCTGCAGAAAATTTCCTATCACAGAGGACTTTGAGCGCTGAAGTGCCGGGTTCCAGTAGAGTCAGACTTTAGGTCTCTTAGTTTAGTAAATAGTTGTTCCTTCTTAGAGGGGCAGATTGACGTTCGTAGCGTCCACTCCGTTGTTCTAGAGACTGTTGCTTGTGCCTGTCTCATAAGACAAGATTATGTTGTAATCCAATCGACAACGATTGATTATGTAGTCTATTTCCCTTGGAATTTTGCTGGCAAAATCATCGTGGGAATTCATGCAAGGGGCATGGCCTTCCTATAAATAACTATAAAATAATTAAGAAGTGTCATACTCACGGACAGAAGTAATTAAAATTGACGTTCTTTGGGCTTGTTACTGTAGTTTGCAGAAAAGTTGAGTAGTAGATTAAAGCAGATGGCACAAACCACTTTAAGGAGTCTCATCTTTGCCTTAGATGAATTAGATACCGGTCAAAGAAACACATTGACTTACTTCCAACGTGTTCAAACTCCACCTTCAGCTTGAGGAGGAGGAATGATACTGATCTTAAAAAAATATGTGTGCCAAAATGTAAGGTCATGTAATGCGCCCTCGCTCCTAGGCATTCTTTAATCAAGGGGTGTGATCGTTAAATTTAACATAGGAGAACAAAACCAGTTGGGCCTGCCCCCTGGAATATCCAAGAGCGAAGGGGGCCCCCGGCGGGGGGGGCGGGGGGCGGGATGCTATCTAATTTTTTATTTTAACACATTGTTTTATTTTCTAATTACAATGTATAGAATATAAATGAATTCGATTTTTAAGATTTGATTTGTTTTTAGATTAATATATATCATTTTTGGTTTTTCATTATTTAGTTAAATTTAGCATTTGTTGTGGTTGGATGGGTATTAGTTATTTTTAAGTTGTCTATATTTTTGTTTTATACAATCTTAATAAATTTTATTTTAATTTCATTGCAGTTTATGTATTATAGTACACCATTAAATTAAACAGCAGTTGAGTTGACTCAACAAAATGGAAAATGCTAGCTGAAATTAAATGGAAGTCATATATTTTATTTTGCTTTATTTTAAAAACAATTATTTTATGGTTTTATTTTTAGGTTTAGTTAACTATAATAATAGTTTGGGCACCTCTGGTTTAAGCAAACCCCCATCAGATTTTTCCCCATTAGTCTGATTCCACTTCGCATCTAAATCGTGTGTTTGTTTGCTTGTTTTTTAAGTTTTGCTGTATAGACAGGAGAAACTATTGCCTTGTCTATTCATTATTTTTCATGTGGTCACACTTTATTTTACGGTGCAATTCTCGCTATTAACAAACCATTAACTACGACTTTTGCCTCAATAAATCCTAATTTGCTGCTTATTAATAGTTTTAAGTTTAGGTATTGGGTAGGATTAGGTATGTAGAATATAGTCATGCAGAATATTTGCTTTATTAGAACTAATAAACAGCCAATGTGTTAATAGGCACGCTAATAAGCAACTAGCTAGTTAATAGTGAGAACTTGTTCCTAAACTAAAGTGTTACGTTGCAGTAAACCATAATGCATGTTTATATTGTTGTCTTTTCTGTAGTCATCTGGTACTAGGATTTCGTTCGTGGATGACTGAAGCAATATAGCTCAATAAAGACAACAAGGATTGACGCACTCGATCATGTTAAGGACAAGTAGGAAGAACAAGTTCGGACTCACGCGGCAGCTTGTTTCAGGCACGAATCACATTGAATCAGATTGGAGATTTGACGGATCCAAGCGCTATTGATAATTTACATCTCTGAGGGACGGTATAGGAGATTTTCAATGTAATACAAGCGGATACGTGAATCTAGCAGGCCTCTGTACAGAAACAGTAATTGAAGGTAGCCTCGTGGGTTAATTTAAAAACAGTTCCTAGAGGAGTAAAGGTAGATGGTTTTATGCAGAGCTCAAGATACTAATAACAGCAATGTCCATTTTACATAACTCAGTTTAACATCTACATACATGTATGAGGCGTGAGCTTACAGCACAGACATGCAAGGTGAGCAAGACGCGCTTATAGAAGATGAAAGTAACAGCCAGTGATGAATTAGATAAAATTCAATAGCAGAGGTGCACAACTAAAACACGCCACAATACCTATCAATGATCCCGAGCTTCGCTAATGACCTGCCAGTTGTCTTGTATCTCTCATTCTTCTCCAATCTCTTGTGGCGTTCCTCCTCGGGCTCTTTCTTCATTACTTTAGGAGCGGCAGTGTAATTCAAGCTAGACTCTGCCTCGCCTCATGACTATTCATCCCACAGCTTGTCCATGTTGCACCGAGTCTGCTTCCTTGCTTCACTTGTCAGTTCCTGTCTTCTTCTCGTCCTCTGTGTTCCTCAGGTATTTCCAGTCTGGCTCTCTGTTATCTCTCGGTAGTTTCTATGTGGTACCGGGCAAATAACCAGCGTCGGGGGACGTGAGCTGAGCTTCGCCGCTCATTTTGGGACATGACCTGAGGACTTTGCGATGCGACCGTGTGCTTGCTGTTTTCATCTGTTATCGTTTCATGTGTGTGGAAATAAGTAGTGTTTACTGTTGATCGGCTCAGTAAATGTTTTTTTTTTTTTTTCAACGGGTACACAGAGAGACTCTTATTCCCTCTTTGTTTTCCATGAAGTCACACTGATGGCAGCTCAAGCTCTAGTGCTAATTGAAGTGCAGAACGCTTGGTCAGCTTGATCTTGGGTTGCACTTGGCAGAGGCTGACGAGAGCAATGTTATGATTGCGCTATAATTTTAATGTAAAAGTCCACACCCAAATGTACTCTTTAGGAACCAAACATTAAATCGTTTCATATGGATGGGTGTTCTGAGTGGTTGTCAGGGTGTTGTTGCTATGAAGGTACTATGAGTGGGGCCCGGGAGTTGCTTTGATGTTGATAGAGGTACTCTGAGTGGTTGCAGGGTGATGCTATAAGGTTGCTCAGGGTGTTCGAGTGGTTGGCAGGATGTTGCTGTGAAGGGGTGTCGGAGTGGTTGTGGATGTTGATATGATGTTGTAGGGTTGTTCTATTTGTGGCTGGGGAGTTGGTATGAGGTTGCTAGGGTGTTCTGAGTGGTTGCCAGGGGGTTGATATGAAGGTGTTTTAAGTTGTTGTCAGGGTGTTGCTATAAAGGTGCTTTGAGTGGTTGCCATGGTGTTGCTATGATGTCGCTAGGGTATTCTGAGTTGTTGCCAGGGTGTTGCTATAAAGGTTGCTAGGGTGTTCTGAGTGGTTTCTAGGGTTGTTATGTGGTTGCTAGGGTGTTCTGAGTGGTTGCCTGGGTGTTGCTGTGAAGGTGTTCTAAGTTGTTGTCAGGGTGTTGCTATAAAGGTGCTCTGAGTGGTTGCCATGGTGTTGCTATGATGTCGCTAGTGTATGCTGAGTTGTTTGCCAGGGGTTGCTATCCAGGTGCTTGGGACGTTCCGAGGGTTGTAGGGTTGTTTATAAGTTGTAGGTGTTCTGAGTGGGTGCCTGGGTGTGCTGTGAGGTGTTCTAAGTTGTTGTAAGGGGTTGTATAAAGGTGTCTGGAGTGGTTGCCATGTGGTGTATGAGTCGTTAGGGGTTATGATGTGGTTGCCAGGTGTTGTATAATTTGCTAGGGTTTGTTTGAGGGTTGCCTGGGTGTATGTGAAGGTGTTCTAAAGTTGTTGTCAGGGTGTTGCTATAAAGGTGCTCTGAGTGGTTGCCATGGTGTTGCTATGAGGTCGTTAGGGTTTCTGAGTTGGGCTAGGGAGTTATATGATGTTGCATAGGGTGTTCTGGGGTTGCCAGGGTGTTGTAAAAGGTGGCTTGGGAGTTTGAGTGGTTGCATTGGGTGGATGACGGTGCTCTGAGTGGTTGCCAGGGTGTTGCTATGATGTTGCTAGGGTGTTCTGAGTGGTTGCCAGGGCGTTGCTAAGGTGTTCTGAGTGGTTGCCAGGGTGTTGGGGTGAAGGTGTTCTGAGTGGTTGTCTGGATGTTGATATGATGTTACTAGGCTGTTCTAATTTTGTTTCTGGGGAGTTGTCATGAGGTTGCTAGGGTATTCTGAGTGGTTGCCATTGGGTTGCTATGAAGGTGCTCTGAGTGGTTGCCAGGGTGTTGCTATGATGTTGCTAGGGTGTTCTGAGTGGTTGCCAGGGCGTTGCTATGAAGGTGTTCTGAATGGTTGCCAGACTATTGCTATGAAGATGTTCTAAGTTGTTGCCTGGGTGTCGCTATGAGATTGCTGGAGTGTTCTGAGTGGTTGCCTTGGCGTTGCTATGAGGTTGCTAGGTGTTAGGGATTTTGAAAACTCTATAAGTTTAAATATGAGCAGTAATAATAGTGAGGCTTCTCATGGCGTAAAGAAAGTGTTAGGTACAGTATAAAATAAAGCTATTATTGATTGATCTCAGGATGGATGTCTAAATCAAGTGAAGTGCTTCATAGCGCTGTGTGAAGTAGTTTAAAGTTACATTGCGAAATATCAGAGAAGACCAAGAGACGTGAGCTGAAGGGTCTCCATTGTGTCTCTCCTTCATGGCCATGTGGGGTCTAGCTGGTGTTTTCTGCCTGCAGGACGCTTTGACACAGGAGGACAGACAACATCTGTCGTTCTTTGCCCCCTCCCTTCCCTCCATTCATAGGCACACACTGCCTCTCCCAAATGGTGCCCTTTTGTATCGGCTATTGTCCGCCACTACATTGTGTGACTCTGCCTGTTCCCCAGAGCTCCATTGATGAGTGTTGTAAGAGACCTCAGCCAGAACTCCTCTGAACTTCTCCTCGAGCTTAATGTTTAGCCATAAAGGCTCAACAAAAGACATTTTGTTCTTTAGCTGCATCAGTGTTAGGATACAAAATCTCATACAAACTTTCTCTAGTATAGCGCAAGAGAAATAGTTAATAATTTTTAAAAACTTCTTTTGTTTGTTTTTGGTTGTTGTTTTGGTCATGTGTGTTTGAAATCAAGAAAGGCTTTGCCGCCAAATCACCTGCCAAATAGTTTCATCCAGTTAGGAAATGTGCCAACTAGTTCAGGGTTTTTTCCCCCCTTCCCAAAGCCTTAAATTTCTCCCTCTAGTCTGGTTGGAAAACTTGTAAACATCCTGCAGCTATTTGACGGTGTTTCTCAAAGGCCCTTCTCTTGAGCGATGCACCCGCGGCAGGCAGAATGTGGGGTAAAGCCATGAATAGCCCAGTATGGGGTGACCGAGAGGCCAGAGCAGATGTTAATGATTAGCTTCGTTCTCATCCCTATAAAGAACCTGCATCCCAATCTATTCCCCATTTTCTAAAGAACCATTTCCAACCCTTACAGAGTGGCACACATAGAAGTCATAAATCCAGCACAGAGAAAAGAAAACGTGAACCACCACAAAAGAGGCTCCAATTTAGCAGCGTCTCACAACACTTTAAAGATTTTGCAGTTTGTTTTTGGTGGTTTGTGTGGTTTATAAGTTTGTCTTTTCTTTAGCTTGAAAATGCTGTTAGAATTGTGTCAGCATTCAATTATGAATGTAAGGATGCTCTATTTTAAGACCAATATATGTGAAACAGAAGTGTGTGGTGGAGTTACTAAAACAACAAAATACCTTCGATAGTTCATAATCTTTATTTGGAAAAATAATTTAAGCTAAAACTTCATTCAGAGAAAGAAAATCAAACAAAAGCCTGTTAATGAAAACAACAGCATTAATAACATTTTTTTTTTACAATCCTTCTTTAAATAACTTTTTCTCAAAACATCCCAGCAACCCGAAGTGCCTTTGCAAGTAACAGGAACAACTTAGGAAAAATGCAAACTTAAATAATCTTAAAAACATTACAGATATTTAGAAATACAACTTAAATAAAATAAATTAACTTAAATCATACAACTCTTGTTATAAAAAAGGAAACAAAAAACATACAAACAAGGATATTATTCATCATCAACAACACAAACTTATTTTCTTACATCAAAAAAACAAATTACATACATTTTCTAAACCATAATGCAAAAAAGCGGAGGCTTGGAAGACTTTGAGATTTTTTTTTTGAGCACTTACACATAGATTCCACTGGTCATGTGACAGGATATGACATCATGTGACATTTTAACCCAGTGAAAGACAGGCCAGTATGGCTGAACATCCACCGTTTTGATGTAGTCCCTTGTACACTGACTTGTGGGGCCAGCAAATGTTGCCAAAATATTGCTAAAATGTTATCACAACTTCACCAAGGTGTCAAGACAGTCAAAGGCAAAACAATTTGTGACACATTTATTTTAAACTACGTCCTTAACATCCTTAATGTTTGGTGCAGTCTCTGGGCACAGTAAAAGCCTGTGGGAATTATTGGCGGAAAACCAGCAAATGTTGCCAAAATATTGCTAAAACGTTGCCACAATGCTGACGCATTATTGGACATCACATGGCAAAACACTGCGATACTTTACTTTTCTTGTATTCTCTTCTCTTTCTTTACTTCCTTCCTAATGCCATTCCCGTGTGATGAACCCATGTTAAAAACATTTTAAAATGGACACATATTGTCCAACACCTTTAAAATGGCTTTACAGGTAAATTTTACAACTACATTTGAAATTTTAATGACACTCCTGTCATCATTATCATTTCCAAGCCTACAGGCCACCACTGCCTGTGCCTCTTTCAGTACAGAGAACCAGCTCATCCTGAATATCAGTTAATCAGTCTTAGTTTCTCAGCAGCAGTAGTCATGAGGTGGGACATTTCCACCAGGTTTCGAGCAGCAGCATTTTCATAGGGAGTTCAAAATGTCTCCCATAGGACACAATCCATCGGCTTCCTGCAGGCCCATTACACCTGAGATGAGAAAAGACAACAAAACGCCTGTTAGTTCGTTCTCAGATTCAAGGTAAGAATGCTAAATGGACATACTTTCTTTGCATAATGTATAAAGTCAACTACATGTAACACTCACCTCAGTTGCAATTACACATTCATCTTTTTCCTCCGACATCACCATGACGGATTTGTATTTGGTGTCGACACAAGCCGACGTGGATGCCGATGCACATGCCGACGCACATGCTGACTCGGAATACAGCGAATCGGAATACTTTGATTCTGAATACTTTGATTCTGAGTTCTTTGATTCAGAATACTTTGATTCAGAATACCTCGACTCTGAATATTTTGACTTTTCTGATGCATCACTGTAAAGAAAAAAGAGAGTAGCATGTTAGCAATGCATACATTTGAGAGGAAATTGAGTAAATATTCAAAGGAAGAGATTGTTATCTTGGACAAGGTTACTCGAACACAATTTTTACCTTTTCAGATGTTTCCTGCGCTTCTCCTCAAATTCAGAAGAGTCCTGCAGAGATTGGCACTTTACGTCCTCGCAGCTCTCTGACAACTCCTTCGCCGCCATCTCCTTCCCAGCATGCTCCAGTTTCACCTCATGCTTCACCTCGTATTTTACTTCATGCACCAGGTTGTAGTCTGCAGGCGCATGTCGTGTCTTATAGCTCCTCTTCTCCTTCTCTGTTGTCATGCTCAGGTCGTCGTGATCGCTGTGAAAATCGATCTTCTTGTTGATGTTCTTTAAAGGTGCTGCCCCGATGACACTTACCGCCAGGTCTTTGTCACGGTGACAGTTGTTCGTGAGGTTGTTGATCGTTTCGTTTTCCCCATTGGCAACCTCCTCCTCCTTATCCCGTCGGCGCTGCTGAACCTTCGAGCGAACGCAAACCACCACCACGGCGCATGCAACTACCAACAACAGCACCAGCAGGACTCCCGATCCCACGGCAGTCCAGGGAACGTCGCTGGCAATTTGGGACACTCTGTCCGGAAGCAAGAACTGGCAGTTTCGTCCTCCATATCCCGGAATGCAAGCGCACACGTAGCGGTTGTTCCTCTCGTGGCAGGAGGCACCATTATGGCAGGGGTTGTGTTGGCAGCGGCTCACAGGTGAGCTGCAGTTCTGTCCGGTGTATCCAGGTGGGCATGTGCAGATGTAACCGCTGGCCCCTTCCTGACAAGTCCCGCCATTTTGGCAGGGATACAGTGAGCACTCGTCCCCGGCACGATCGCAGTTCATGCCCGTGAACCCTTCGGGACACTGGCACAGGTATGAATTCACCAGATCAACACAGCGTGCACCTGTGGACCAAAAAGGGAAGAGAATGAGATTCTGGACCGCTTTTGATCACAAAGGTTCATGAAGTTCAAATCCAAAATGCATCATACCATTAGAGCATGGACTGGAGGAGCAATGGTCGATCTTCTTCTCGCAGTTGAACCCTGCGTATCCTGTGGGACACTGGCAGAAGTAACCACCATCGGTGTTGTCGGCGCAGCGTCCGCCGTTAAAGCACGGCCCATCTGCACACGTCATGGCACTAAGCTCACAGTTGTTGCCATAAAAACCAGGTGGACAAGTACAGCTGTAAGTGTTCTCCATGTCCTATGAATGCAAAAGGAACAGGATGCTTAGTAAAAGAACGAGAATGAGTGTTTTAATGCAAAAGCAAGTCTAATTGACATGTTGGCAAACTTACAGTGCAGCTTCCTCCATTGCGGCAGGGGTTTCCTGTGCATTCGTTGACCTCGATCTCACAGCTGGCTCCCGTGAATCCTGGCCGACAGGAACAGGTGTAGCTGCCCTGACCGGTGTTACTACAAGTGGCTCCATTCAGGCAGGGCTTATGATGTGTGCAGTAGTTCAGATCTGTAACAGAGGCAGACATATGTTGAGCACATGTGGATTAATCCGACCCAAAGCAGTGACACATGGCTGGAGCGCAGCTGGACAGCTGCTGCACGCTCAAACGTCTATCCCATATCTCTCTTTCAGCCAGCGTCTCTCGTCTCTACCAAACATCCTTGTGTCGCTTAGTCTTTCAAGGCCATTCTAAATGCTTCTCTTTGATCTTTTGTGTGTCTTTTACTCTGCTCGCTTTCTTACCTTGGTTGCAGAAGAGGCCACCCCAGCCTTCCTGGCAGTTGCATTGCCATGGTTGCTGGCAGGTTCCATGAAGGCATCCTGGGTAACGTATGCACTCATCACAGTAGCGGCCTTTAAAGCCCACTCTGCACCTGATGCACAAAATAAACAAATCGCCCGATTAGAAAATCAATCCTGAAGGTGATTTCAACAGCTAATGACGTAAACATGAGATGAACATACTTGCACTCTCCGGGTTTCTCGCAGAAGCCATGCTCCTCGTCACATCCCGGAAGGCAAATTGCTGTAAGGAGGACAAAACACCTGCGTTAAGATCGTGAAAGCACATTTTCTTATTTTAACTTTGTTTTCTGTACGTCCTAACTAGGACATTTTATGTCAAATGAAGAGGGAGTTGGGGTCACTTAAACCTATTAGCGGTCTCTCTTGCTAAAAAATACTCAAATCTCCTAATCACCACTGAAGAATTTCTGCTTAACACATGACAACAATAGGGCGCTCACAAACAAGGGGACCCTTCTTTCCTCCCTCTCTTCACTGTGGGTCAAAACTTTTTTTTCTCCCTCCTGTGCTCTCAATGTCTCCGGGTAGGGAAGATAAGAGTGGACAGCTGGTGTATGCGCGGCCAGCGGGCGACAGCTGCTCCATTGTCTGCGCACTCCCGGCAGCTGCCCACTTCAAACAATACCTCCCTTACGCCAGCCAATCAGCAGCCAGCCCACTCTGGGAGCAACCAATAGGATGCCAGCATGTAAATTTATGGCACGCGTGAGATTATTCCTAAAAACTTTCCTCCTCCCGACTGGAATAAATCAAGTGGTGTGTTGTGAGAGTGGGCTGGAGGGGGGAGTGTGAGTGTGGGGGGCGGGGGTATTAGTTACAAGTTGTTCGTAACCGTTAACTTTGTTTTTTTCCTTGCTTTTTCTCCCTCTCTTTTCTAAATAAATTACAAGCAATCGTTTCAAATCTGGGTTGAGTTTTTCAAACCAACAACATTACATTTTCGGAATTTTATGCAATGTTTACTATATTAATATACAATATTTTAACTCACGTTCTGTGCAGTACTGGCCCTTCCACCCGGCATCGCAGATGATTTCTCCACGTTCTCCGCAGGTGAAATGACCGAATGCATCATCTCTGGGCCGGCAGAATACAGAGCATCCCTCGCCGTAGTAGTGCTCGTCACACACAAAGCGGTAAGAGTACTTGAGCTCGGTTCGACCCACGCTGTGCAGGTCCTGAGACCAGTCCTCGCCCACAGTCAAGTGCCGCTGTGTGGTCATGGTACTGATGATGCGCTCTGGGTTTTCTGTGTAGAAGATGATTTTCAGTGATGCAATTCAAAAATATTCATATTAACATTCTTTTTCTGCTATGAGACCACATACCTGTTGTCAGATCCTCTTTGGAATCAGCATGCACTGCTTCGATGATAAGAGAAAAGGTTCCCTGCAACAGCAAAAAACGATTTGTCTATCAGAAAATGAGCTGAACATTACTTCTGAATTACTTCTCAAAGTCAATACATCAGCACTCACCGGCCACGTGAAACCGAAATTCATCCTAATGGGATTGGTGAAAGAGCCATCCGGTAAGGTATCTGGCACTTGGAAAGAGTTGGAGCCCAGCACAGGGGTGACGGTGCCTCCGTAGGTGCAGGGTGGCTCTGGAGATGCATTGGGCTGATAATGTTTTAAGCAGATGCGGAAAAAAGTCTTGCACTCGCACTGCTGGTACGGTGTGGTCAGTCCACCTTTACAGCAGTTCTTGTTGCCTTGCACACCCTTCTTGTTCAAAAACTCCTGCAACTTCAGCTCGAAGACGCCTGAGGAAGACACCTGGAGAAGAAGTAATGTTTGAATTTTAGATCTAAATGTGATTGCAATTAATACACTGCTTTAGATTCAGAAAAGAGTGAGAGGTCAGTCTTACCTGGCAGAGCAGCATGTACAGGATAGAGAAGAGCAACAGTAAGTAGCGTCCCATGATGAATAAATAATAAATAAATAGGTTATTGAAAGTCTTTGAGCAACTTGGTTGCTCCCAGATCAGCCAGGGGATCCCTCGTATTAAAAGCCTTTTCTTTTCGCCGACTGATTCATTGGAAGGGGCTTGCTTTCAAAAGACACTGAGCGTGAACGCAGTTCCCTTTCATGTCAAGTGCGCACAAAGCGACAGAATCCCCAGTTCTTTCCCGAAGGAAGAGTCCAAAACTATCGGAGAAGTCCCAAATTAAAATAAACGGACTTGTTGAATTCCGTCAGAATGATATAATCCTCAGAAGTCGGAGAAGAAAAGTTGAAAAGATGCTCGTGTGTATTCTTATAGTTCCTTCTTGGTCTGATTATAAACCAGGGTTTGTCACTGGTCCAGCATCCCTCCTCACGTCCTTCTCCCGCGGACACTGTGCGTTTGTATCTGGAGCGAGGCCGCCTGCCGCCAGTTTTATACGGGGTGCCACATGCCGGGGTAATAATATGCTAATGAACCACTACCCCCAATCTGTCCCACGCTTTACAATGCGGCTCCCTTGCAACCAGCCCCTACCAACCAACCTCTCCTAAACAAATCAGCGCTGCTCGTGTGTGCGTAAAAGTGACGGTAATTTACAACGTTACGTTTTAGACGTTAGATTATTTATTATAGACACATTATTTGCATTTGAATCAATGTACAATGCGACACAATTGAAAAATACGTGATAGTTTTGCGTTTGTTTATTCGCTCGGGGAGTTATAAAACGCGTGCGTTTTATTTGGCATAGTTAAACTAATCTACCGCGTACGGGCCCCCCGGGCTGTGATGCTGCACACATCCTCCCGATAACCCGGCCACAGAGGAGATTAGACAGTGACAATTAGCTCTCCAATCGTTTTTCCACGCCTCCTATACCTCTCGTCCTCTGACTAGAATACTCCAGAGAATCGTTCCTGTGTCCCCCCGCCCGCGCCCTAACATTCAGTACCCCACTCTACGCCGCTACCAACCACTGCTAGCTATTGCTTATGGACTCGAGCCGCACCGATAGGGGAGATCCGTAACAAGTACAGCTACGGCCTAAGAAGCACCTGCACGAGCGATCTCGCTGCACTTTAGGCCTGCGCAAGTACGCTCGTACTACAATGCGAAGAGATAGCTTAAGGCACATTTTTTGCGATGAATGACTATGCCTCGCATAGCATGGCTTATCCTTTTTCCGCTGTGTGTCGGTGTAGTAGTCAAACGCGAAAGACGGCCAGTTGTGGTAGGCAAGCTGAATCTAATGCAAGAAGTGCAGAATTAGTCGTAGGAGCGGACGGAGGTAAATAGTGGAGTTTTCACACACAGCTGTTTTTTAATTTCCTTAAGATTGATGAACGTCTGCGAGAGTCGACTTTACTTCACTGAATCGCCCTTGAGATTCAAGTGTTCACGCTGATACAGTTTAAAAAACGCGTGCAGTAGACCCTCTAAGAGTCCGGGAAGTGTGTGTGTGGTGTGTGTGGTGGTGTGTGGGATAAGATAAAGAGATTCAACTGTAACCCATCCATGTGTGTGGTAAACGCGTGCAAGTGAAAGAGTACGATGCGCCGCAGCCGTGAGTGAGTCGACTGTGCTAGCGTGTGTGTGTGTGTGTGTGTAGTGTGTGCTTGTGTTGCTCGCACGCTGGGACCACGACCCGGGAGCGCTGCGCTTATGTGTGCAGGGCGGAAATAAGTGCTGCTCTCCAGCGTATGGTAATTCAAGCAGCACATACTGCGGCTACCGTTCTCACTACATGGGGCAGGGCCGCGGAAGCCCCACAAAAGACTCACGAAAGCACAATAGCTTCTATCGTTTCCATGACTCAGCAGACCAATTTAAAGAGTTATAGTTGATATGCGGTTGTTTTTAACATGGGTCTTAAGTTTTGAACGTCTTCGATGCCCGACTGTTGTCTTACATTAGAACCCGCTACGATTTTTCCCCCAAGCCAGTATTCGTTGTTTGAAAAAAAAAAAGTGTGTGTGCGCAAAATAAAAAAGAGGCAGATTTGCGCGCCTTTCAACCGCATCTGGCCAACTTACATCCGTGTTCAGTGGGGTGGGGTGTGAGGTGCGGGGGTATGGGGTGGTGTAATTTGGTCGTATTTAAGTTGCAGATTTTCTTACAGCAAAACAAACTTTTCGCCTGAGGTCCATAGTAACCAAACACAAGTGAGAAATTACATCACTGTGTTAAGATATGCTTTGAGCTCTTTCTGTATTTCCAATCCACCAACGTTTAAATGAGCCAGACTTTCTGACATCATTGAGTGGAAAGAAATGGATTCCTAGCGAAACTTTGCTGGTCGCAGGGGGCAGGGGTGGGACATTGGGAATGAGCTGGAAAAAGATGGCATTCCTCTTTTTCTGTTTACTCCCTGCCAGTGTAAGATTTGAGTTTAGAAGTTTCCTTACTATTTCCCCCCCATCACATATATTTCTAGTAACTAGATAAGGCTTTGTGTTACTGTTACATTTTATTATTTAAAAAACTTGTGAATCTTTGCTGTAAAATAATGTTCTGAATTTACTGCCTATTTTAATTGCATATGCCATTAAACGATTTAATAAATAAAATACCAAGCCAATCTTACATTTACATTTTTTGCATTCATTTGTAACTAAAACTATATGATGACAACACAAGTGGTACATAGGTCACCTGATGAATTGGCCTCACTATAGCAACTAACATACAAAGTGTGACCCATAAAAATGCCAACAGGATAACACACAACATTACCATAATGCAGTAAACTCTGATTAAACAACCAATAATGCAACATAAAACCAGTGCAGATAATTTTTTTAAAAAGCTCAACAAATTCAATATTTAGCCATTTTTCCTCCCTCATAAAAACAGGTGATTTGTATACTTTTTATTTATAATTTTGTGTATAATTTTTGTAATTTTCACGTGTTGTGTTGAGTATATTTTTGCTTAGTCGCTGTAAGGTAGTTCATAGTTCTGTACTACTTTTTCTTTAAATATATATGTTTTACTGTAGTATGTTTTCATCATTTTTTGCTTTTCTTTTAACTTTCATGCTTTGCACAAGGCAAAAATGAGTTATTGAGCCGCAACTTTGGTCTGGTTATGCAATATAAAACAACAAATGCAATATTTTGCAAATTTTTCCCTCATAAAAGCATCTACTTTTTATTGAAATTTTAGGCTATGTATTTTTTTTATATATATTATTTTTGTCATTTTTATGTGTTGTGTTGAGTATTTTTTTCTTGGCAGTTCTAAGGTATAGTTCATACTTCTGTACTACCTTTTCTTTAAATATATAGGCCATGTTTACTGCAGTGTGTTTAGCCTGTAGTAACTCAAGCCCCTCAGCTACTATCACGTCAGTGGGACTCGCTTGCTTCTTGTTCTTGCCTTTCTTTGCGCTTTCGTTTTTCATTGATTGTGAAGCCCCTCGGGGGACAGTCACTGAAGGGGGTCTACGGTACGCCTTCAGACGCGACCAGGCCCTTACACACCATCTGCCACTGACTAAACGCCTGTCTCCTCCCTCCCTCTGCCCGTGTGTGTGTGTGCTAACTGCCCTGCGTCTAAATTGAACTAGAAGCATGCTAAAGAACCTGTAACGGTATGGGCCGGCAGGGGCCAGATGGCGCAGGCGAAGCCAGAAGTGTTGCAGTCCCAACGGAGTTAGACAGCACATGGGCGGCCGTGGGAACCTAAGCTGGGCTCGCATCACACGGGATCGATCATATGAAGTCGTGTGGGGATCACAATTAGGGGCTATAATGTTGTTTGCGACCTATCGATCGGCGAAGGGGTTGGAGAATCTGATTTGATACGCCACGGTGTATCCTACAAAAACGTGGCGCTAGACTGGAGAAGGAAACATGGATGTTAGAGCAGGGAGAGAGAAAGAAGATGCACGCACATCCGGTCACTTTTGGGGAGGGGGTTGATTATTTTTAAGGGAATCTCAATTGTGAAATGTGCATTAAAAGTAATTTTCTTAGCGCAATGAAATTTAACGCCACTAGCACAGCTAAATGTAAATGTAACTAAGTGTCGATTAGGCTATCAACACGCTGTAAAGCTCTGGTAGTTTGTGATATAATAGTTGTCAAATTTTATAGACGTATTTCAAAACTGATCGCTCGTCAGCATCATTAGCCAGGTTTCCATCCAAGGATTTTTTTGCGAAAAAATATTTAGCGCTTCAAAAATGTTTGCGATATAGCTGATGGAAATGCCATTTATCAATAACATTTCTCATGTGTCGACACAATCTTTTTCCGTTTAACTTTAGCGCATAAATTCTATATCAATACTTCAAATGTCGCAAAAATTTGTTTGGAAACACTTTTTGTTGAGAAAAGGGGCTTAACGCAAATAAATGTGGTGTCACGTGACAGAATTAGCCTATAGGCAGCGTCCGTGTTCATGGTGTTGCTCAAGTTAAAGCACTCTTTCCCTGTAGTTCAAAAGCGCATTAAATCATATTCATATTATTGTTTCTAAAATTATTTTATATATGGTAAGAAAAAGACCAGTTACCTCTCAAACATACATATCTTAATTTTTGCTTTCCTTCAAATTCATTTTGTTTTGAAGATGAAAGTTGTTGAGTTAGTAATGCTTAACTGAGTGCATGAGTTACCGGCACGATCACTTGAATTTTTTTTCTTATAAAAGTGGAAACAACTTACAATATTCTTTCATTTGTGGTCATTTAAGAATAAGACATTATTTGAAACTATTCTAAATATTTCTTTTATTTGTGTACATTCACAATAAAAACAAATATTGTGCTTTTGTAAAATAAAGGAAACAAACAGGATGCCGGTTTCTCAAGGGCGCATCACAAAAATGAACCGAAATTCTGCATATAGGCTACTTGCACAGTTTTTTTTCTTTCGTTTTGTTAATTTATTAATTATTTAGAAAAATATATTTCGCATATAGGCCTATTTATTTCTTTTATATATAGATTTATTATGTTTTTCTCTGTTTGCAGAAGCTCTGCACGTGTGAATCCTTACGTTCTGTTGTTTATGCTGCTTTTTTGCGTGTATACAATTAATCCCTAAAAAAACAAAAGAAGGTATTTTTAATGGGTCACAGACACATATCAATTCAAATTTAATTTAATTGTAATTTAACATAATCTTGTCGGTTAACGGTTGATAATGGCTTAACGACCGTTGTTTGTCGGTTAGGAGAAATAAAATAACCGAAATGAACATTCCTATTTCCAATAAAAGTTAATCAGAAAAATAATAATAATAATACAACTGCAAATCTTGCATTCCAAATTCAAGTTTATACACACACACCCACACACACACATATACAGGTGCATCTCAATAAATTAGAATCTCGTGGAAAAGTTCATTTATTTCAGTAATTCTACTCAAATTGTGAAACTCATGTATTAAATAAATTCAATGCACACAGACTGTTTAAGTAGTTTAAGTCTTTGGTTCTTTTAATTGTGATGATTTTGGCTCACATTTAACAAAAACCCACCAATTCACTATCTCAACAAATTGGAATATGGTGACATGCCATTCAGCTAATCTACTCAAAACACCTGCAAAAGTTTCCTAGTTTTTGGTTCACTAGGCTACACAATCATTGGGAAGATTGCTGATCTGACAGTTGTCCAGAAGACAATCATTTGACACCCTTCACAAGGAGGGTAAGCCACAAACTTTCATTGCCAAAGAAGCTGGCTGTTCACAGATTGCTGTATCCAAGCATGTTAACAGAAAGTTGAGTGGAAGGAAAATGTGTGGAAGAAAAAGATGCACAACCAACCGAGAGAATCGCAGCCTTATGAGGATTGTCAAGCAAAATCGATTCAAGAATTTGAGTGAACTTCACAGGGAATGAACTGAGGCTGGGGTCAAGGCATCAAAAGCCACCACAACACAGACGGTCATGGAATTTGTCTACAGTTGTCGTATTCCTCTTGTTAAGCCACTCCTGAACCACAGACAACGTCAGAAGGTCTTACCTGGGCTAAGGAGAAGAAGAACTGGACTGTTGCCCAGTGGTCTAAAGTCCTCTTTTCAGATAAAAGTAATTTTTGCATTTCATTTGGAAATCAAGGTCCTGGAGTCTGGAGGAAGAGTGGAGAAGCTCATAGCCCATTTTGCTTGAAGTCCAGTGTTAAGTTTCTGTGATGATTTGGGGTGCAATGTCCTCTGCTGGTGTTGGTCCATTGTGTTTTTTGAAACCAACGTCACTGCACCCTTTACCAAGAAATTTTGGACACTTCATGCTTCCTTCTGCTGACCAGCTTTTGGAAGATGCTGATTTCATTTTCCAGCAGGATTGGCACCTGCCCACACTGCCAAAAGCACAAAAGTTGGTTAAATAACCATGGTGTTTGTGTGCTTGACTGGCCAGCAAACTCAACAGACCTGAACCCCATAGATTCTATAGAGAATCTATGGGTTATTGTCAAGAGGAAAATGAGAAAAAATAGATCAAAAAATGCAGATGAGCTGAATGCCACTGTCAAAGAAACCTGGGCTTCCACACCACCTGAGCAGTGCCACAAACTGTTCACCTCCATGCCATGCCGAATTGAGTCAGTAATTAAAGCAAAAGGAGCCCTTTCCAAGTATTGAGTACATGTACAGTAATTAACATACTTTCCAGCAGCCAACAATTCACTAAAAAAATTTTTATTGGTCTTATGAAATATTTTAATTTGTTGTGAATTGGTGGGTTTTTTTTAAATGTGAGCCAAAATCCTCACAATTAAAAGAACCAAAGGCTTAAACTACTTCAGTTTGTGTGCATTTAATTTATTTAATACACAAATTTCACAATTTGAGTTTAATTACTGAAAAGAACTTTTCCACGACATTCTAAATTTATTGAGATGCACCTGTATGCTTAAAAACAATTTTTTAAAATTGATGATAGATAGGTATATACTATTATACACATACACATACATATAATACATATATCTATATATATATATATATATATATCCTCCTGAGAACCAGAAATAAAAAGCTTTGTGAATTTTGTATTTTTTTTATGTCATTACATTGTTTAGAGCATAATAAAAAAATGGTAAAATAACATTTTTGAAAATTTATATTTTATTCATATGTTATGCTATGTCCTCTGTAGAGGACACCGGGACTCAGTTTTTCTAAAAATAAAATGGCAAGAATAGACATGAAAAGGCAAAAAAATGGAATTTTTTTTAATCACCAACAATTTTTAGTTGTCAGGATTTTTTTTATACTACTTTGTTTAAGGAGGCTCTCAACTTTGTTAAAATATATAACACAATGTTTGATATACCATTTTACTTTTGCAATATGTGTGTAAAAATTTCCAGTAACTGGTTTTCCCTTCAGCACACTGTTATCTATCAGCTGTATCTAATTTGCATATTACATTGCTGTTGGGAACAGCATTTTCAAACAGAAGTGTATAATGGGAGTATCAGTGTCCATATTTTCATAATATACAATATTTCATATATATTGATATTTGAATTTGTTTTCCTATGCAATT
The DNA here is from genome assembly GCA_018155175.1 of Sinocyclocheilus anophthalmus. NCBI lineage: Eukaryota > Metazoa > Chordata > Actinopteri > Cypriniformes > Cyprinidae > Sinocyclocheilus > Sinocyclocheilus anophthalmus. Next base: position 580,286 of record JADLZN010009506.1, on the reverse strand, counting down.
CCTTTTGTCTCCCAAAAGGTGTAATAAACTGCTTTCATCCTGGTGTCCTCTACAGTTGCTGTTATTAATTATTCCTGTTTTCCATAACAGAATCATGTGTTTGATTTGAAACCCCATACATTTTCCTGAATGTTGATTTTATGACCAACATTTACAAAATTAGTCCGATTTAATATAACTATTACAAATATTATCATACTTTCCATACGGCTGTACATTTTTAACACTAATATGTCAGCCATTTTTAAAAACAAGGAAGTTAGTGTTCTCGGGAAACATCCCAAGCATTTGGGTATCTTGGAAAAGCCTGAATTGTGCCTGTACGGACATCTAGACCTAAAACGGACATGTGATGGCACCTCGAGAAATTCCTCAAATTAAAGGTCTCATACAGAGGCAAAAACTCCATAGCTGGGTCCCAGGAGGATATATATATATATATATATATGTATGTATATGTAGTGATTGTATAATCGATATCTACCTCTCTATCATCAATTTAAAATAATTGTTTTTTTATTTTATTATACTTTAAAATATAATTTATTCTTGTGATGCAAAGCTAACTTTTCAGCATCATTACTCCGGTCTTCTTGGTGTGAACGGGCCTTTAGTTGCATATTTATTTTATGGTTCTGCTGAGATACACAAAGCGCGTAGGTACAAGCACGTTCATCAGGCTACCTGTGGTCTGTGCATTGTTTCAGATCTTATTACTTTGACCAGCTGCCCCAACAATCCACGCGCGCCCCGACTCTGACCACGAGGCTCATTATCATGCGCTGTTGCCATGGACATGATGGTCGTGGCATCATTGAGCTTCTCTCGGGGGCCCCCCGCGGGGATACAATCATTCAATCGTTACGCGGGGATCCTCTTATTTGCGCCCGCGTGCGTCTGTTTGTGGGTGTGCGCGAGCGTAAGGACACAGGCGTGGACGTTTGGGAGCTGACGCTTGTCGCGTGCCTGCGCGTATCAAAACACATCTGCTTCGAGGGCTCCAGGGACTGATGCCACCACAACATATCGACCTCTGTCTCTCTCTCAGCATATTGATTTGACAAGTCATAGGCATTTTTGACACCACGGTCACCACGCTAAAGATGTCGATGCAGTGCGCTTTCATCCCACGTGACGATTCTGTTTGTTTTTTTAAAATATGAATTCTCTTGTAGTTTCATTAACTATTAGTCAAAAGTTTGGACTCACCTCACACTGTATTTTTATAATGATTGAAAATGCCTCTTTAGCTCAAGGCTTATTGATAAATTGCTTTTGTAGACAAATACAGTGGCCTCAAAAGTATTGAGACACCTACATTGAAAATGTCTGAATGTCGTTGCAGTAGATAAGAACATATCAAACAAAGTGGCATTTATTTGAAAGAAGCACATGTATACTTTAAAATAGCACGCAAGTCAAATTAATCTGGCCAATTTGGGACCATGCACTTTTTAAAAATTCACTTTAGTTTTTTTTATTCTATTTGATTAATATTAAATTCTATTATTATTTAAAAAAATAAAATAGCATCCCATATCAATTAATTTGTCAATTTTTGGCCAATATGAGACATGCATATACATAAAAATTTGATATAAAATAGTATACTTGGCAAAACATTTTTAAAAAATTATGTTTTTAAACTATAAAATATATTAAAACTTGATACTATTTTAGTTTGATGATTAATGTGATGAACTCCACCTATTCTGCTCAGACACCTGTGTGAACGTGAGGAGAACTGACTTCACACATCCACTTAAAATCAATAAAACACCAGCTTATTCAAAGACATAAGCAAAAAAAGAAGAAAAGGGAATGTTAGCGAAGAGAAAAGATCCTTTAAATATTTTTTTATTCTCTAATGCAGTAATAATCAGGCATGAAGTGTAACTTAGATGTCAAATACATTTTGGGGTCACAGTTTGCATTGTGCATAAACTTAATTTAACTGAAAAGGATAGAGAAAGAAAAGCACCATCAATGCTCATGTTCCTCCTTCACTCAAAAGTAAAGGTTCTTTATTGGCATTGATGGTTTCATGAAGAACCTTTGACATCAAGAAGGTTCATTATAGCGGAAGAACGTTCGTAAGATAATAAAAAAAATCTTTAAAGTCATTTGAGGAACCAAAAAGGGTTCTTCATGGCATCACTGCAAAAATCATATTTCGGAGCCTTTATTTTTAAGAGTGTGAAATCTTTCCATTCCATAAAAGGTTCTTAATAGTGGAAGAAGTTTCATTGTAGATTTTTATAATATTCTTCACATTTTCTGTTGCAAAACAGGTTCTATAGAAGAAAAGAGTTCTTTAGAATATTAAAATGTTCTTCACACCAAGAAAAAAATGGTTCTTTTTAGAGCTATTCACAGAAAGGGTCTTTAGGTTCTTCTATGGAATCACTGTTTAAAACCCCCTTTTGAAATCTTTGTCTTTAGGAGTGTTTAGTAGTGTTTGAAAACATCCCAGGATGCACCTCATGAAGTTGAATGTCTGACGAACGTCCAAAATGAGCAGAATAAAGTGCTTACTTGTTTGAGTTTTGATCTCTAATTCCTTATGTTTCCCCCATAGTTTTGATGACTTTACTTTTACTCTAAAGTGTGAAAACCGTAATAATGAAGAATGAGTAGGTGTGTCCAAACTTTTGACTTGAAGTACTTCCGGCTTTTGTTTTGAAAATGAAGCCCATCAAAGTTTCTCTGTCTCTCTCTGTTGCAGCATCTGCCCTGAGGATGAACAGATGTAGGCACCTGTGTTTAGAGCTCACACATCCCCCATCCTCCTTTTCTTCTCCCTCTCCTCCCTTATAACCTCCTCAATCCTCCTCAGAAGGGCCCACAAAGGGGTAAAAGAGGAGGAGGGGGCAGTAACTATACCCCCTGCTCTATACCTCCATCACCCCCTCACGCTCCCTGAGGACACAAGCTCTCTATGAGCCTTTGTCATGAGCACTATATTCCAGACAGGCCCAAACAATCTGTTGCAAGATGATTGCTCATTTCCAAAAAACGCTGACAAACACAGGTGTGTGTTTGGGGTACATCGCATGCATTCAAGTTCATTTATATGGGACGCTAAAGCTCTCGAGTGTCACACTGGATGAAACACATGGTGCGTGATGGGACACACTGGGCGTGATTGTAGATTACAAGAGCTGCAGGTATAGTAATCACGCTCCCCAACACACTTCTGTAACAAACTCGTGTTGAATGTCAGCGTCACACCCTCCAAAAAGTGACCCGCCCTCAACAAAGCCACAGAAAAACAGAATAACTAAGATCAGCCTTTTTAAGACAAAGCCGGTGGCAGGTGTTGAGTGTGTCGGTGGTAAGATGAAGCTCGTGGGAAGAGCTTCATCACAAAAGGACTTGTTTTCCATGCACGCACTGATCCGGAGTCAGCGGTCGAAGGCCGTCCTCTGACATCTCATCCATCACTGCTCAACATCAGATATGACTCTAGATCAGTGACGCAGACACGCAAACCATGATGCTCATGTTTATATTCACCTTTAAACGAAACAACTCAATAACTGTCGAAAACCAGCCTCTGTGTTTCTTACGATTGTTTAGTGAGGATTAGGAATGATGCATGTTGCAGGCCAATCAATCTGTCAATTTTCAGTTAATTTTTTCTTTAATTGTATTTCTATGAACTTAACATGTTTTTATGAAATGCATGCGTATATATTTTTATTTTAGTTGTTTGTTTATATAATATTTTTATTGTTGAAAAAAAAAAAAAAAAATTCAAAGTTTATATATATACACATACATTCATAATATACAGGTATATATCTATTATATATCTAGTATAGATAAAATATATTTATTTGAAAAATACAGTAAAAATGTGTAATATCATGGAATATTATTACAATTTAAAATAAATGTTTATTTTTTGAATATATTTTAAAATATAATTTATTCCTGTGATGCAAAGCTGAATTTTCAGCATCATTACTCTAGTCTTCAGTGTCACATGATCCTTCAGAAATCATTCTAATATGCTGATTTATTATCAGTGTTGTAAATTTATGTTTAATATTTAATTGCACCTGTTGACAGCAGGTGTGGAGTCAGTTCTTTTAGGTCAGACTGGACTTAAGTGTGTCTTTTTTTGTCTTCCTGTTGCACTCTAACCCATTCTCTCTCCATTTTTCTTTTTTTCCCCCAGCGTTTCTTCACTGTGCACCTGTTGTGAGCTCTCGGAATTCTCTCTTACACGTCGGTCGCTCGGGGACAAACAGGGGTCCTGACGGTGAGGGGGTGAAGCGCTCTTTCTTTCTCAGCACTCAGCCTTCTCTTCCTCCACTGTTTTTCTCTGGCCTTCCTGCATTCTGTCGCTCTTGTGCTCTCTCTGTAGAGGTCTTAGACCCCTGCCCCGTGAGTCTTGCCCCAGGGGAGAGGGGCTTTTGTGTGCCGATGCCCCTGCAAGCTGGACAGACAGCTGCTGTGGAGTGGTCATCTCCACACACACACTCTATCTATTCCGCGACCTATTCAGCTTGCACAGGCAGAAATGCAAAGGCATGGTTCCGCGAAACTTTAATGAAGACAAAGTCCAGCACGCAATGGAGGCCGTGGCTCTGGAGTGACCTGTACTCACACACTTTAGACTCTGCAACCATTTATGAGATAATAAGAGAAACTCCAGAGCGACTGTGTCATTTATTCAAGTTTATAGAGAATGAAGACTTATTTAATGCGCGAGGGAGGCATTTAGTGACTTTAATGCTTTTTTGATGCTGAAATCTCTGTACGGTGCTCAAACATTACTTTTTATTGTGCCTTATTAAAACAAATTGTCCAAAAATGGTTGTTTAAGGGGTGTGCAGAGACAATTTCATTTTGCTTCTCCACCTTTTCTAATAGTTTTCTAATCTTATGCAACCTAGCAATCCAAACATGTTTGTGTTTTTACCTTTATTTAAATGAGTTACTTAAATTTGTTATATGTCTGAAAGATATATCAAATATTTTATATTAAATTAAACATCTATTACATTTATTACAATTGTATTTATAATATGATTATATTCTTATATTGACATATATTCTATTCACCATTATATAATATATTCATTAACCAAGATTTATATGTTATTGTATAGTACTTGTACTTTATAATTTTTACAAGGTACAGATTTCATTCCATAGAAATAACTAATTTACATCTCTGACTTTTAACGTTCAAATTAGTGCTTTTAATTTTAGTTATAATTTTTTTTATTTTTATTAATTTTTTTTATTTTTTCATTAAACATTACATATTTCCTGCAAAGTTATGAAAAACAATTTTATCTTATATATATATATATATATTATATTATATATATATATACAGTATAAACCTAAAAATGTTTTGCTTGCTAATTTGCATATTTTCCAAAGGTGGTAAACTGGTGAGCAAATTACTATTTCCTCTATAAACAACAGTTTTACACAAAACCCACTAAAATTCAAAAATCACTCTCTTTCTACTCCCATTTTGAAAGACTGAAAACACCCATTTAAGCAATATAATTCCAAGTAATTTTCATTCATTAAAATTAAAAATCCCAATGTTGCAGGTGTATGCCTACATTAATGACACTCCACACACACACACACACACACACACACACCCACACAACCACACACAGGCGCCGGTCCTGTTGGTCCTGTGGCAGAAGCTATCTGTGTGATAATCCCTTTGTTGGACGAATCTATATGACGCCTGTTGGTTGTGTTATTAAGGCATGCACAGGGTCATTATGATTTGTGTGTGCGTGTGCGAGTGATATAATAAAAGCAGCACGCAGGTCATTAGGAGTGTGTGTTCAGTTGGTTCCCATGCTCTGAAGCAAAGCTGGACAGCAGGGCTGTGCTTTCACACACACATCATGGCACACGCCTGTTGACTGAGGCACAAAAAAAGTGTGTGACATCGCCGTGCCCTGGCGTCCCTCTGCATCCCCTATGTCTTTTCTCATCCCTCCCCTCCCACCCTCATTCTTTCTTTCTTTCTTTTGGGAATCTCTCTATCCGTCCGTCCCTCCCCAGCTTAGAGTCCTGTGTTCGAGCAGACCCTTCCTCTTCTAATCATTTTACCCATCAGATGATCCAGCCCCCTATTTCACAGAGACGATTACGAACAGACGTCCTCCCCCTCAACACCACACACACACACACACACACACTATCTGCAGGTCCTGAATGGCCAGCATTGGAAGCATTGTGTGTGTAAAGACACATCTGCGTCAACACACATGTACACATTCAGACAGTGATTCTCATATGCCCAGGTCATATTTCACCCCAAAATCTAAAGAAAATTTCATTATATATTTAATTTAATATGTTTTACATAATATTTTGAATAAACGGAGAATCCTGTTTTAGGACCATTCAGATTTTTTGCTTTGCAACATTATTTTAATGACAATTAGGCAATTCTAGTTTACACAATGGAAATGTAATAAATAAAATATATCATTATCAATGCAGTAAGTAAATAAAAAAAATAATTATCAGTACCACAATGCAATAAGTGAATAAATAAGTAAAATATTTCTTATTACCATGATGTAAAAAATAAAATAATTCTCATTACCATACTGCAATGAGTAAATAAACACTCTCATTCGTATGCAATAAGTACTAAATATTATTCTCATAAAGCAAGAAATTTTCATTACCATAATGCAATAAGTAAATAAATAAATAAAGTAATTATAATTACCATAATGCAATAATAAATAAAAATAAAATAATTGCCATTACATAATGTTAAAATAAAATAAGTATCTTTAGCATAATGTTAAAATAAAATAATTCTCTTTACCATAATGTTAAAAATAAAATAATTATCATTACCATAACGCAAGAAATTCTCATTACCATAATTAAATAAGTAAATAAATAAAATAATTATCTTTACCGTAATGCAAAAAAATCATCATTACCATCATGAAAAAAATTCTTACCATAATAAGTTTTTTTCTTATTCTCATTACTGTGTGCGACAGTTAAAATGCTAAGACGTTGTTTAATATCGTTGTATATCGTTACAATTTGTATATATAACTAAAAATTGTATTGGTATTTAATGCTGCATTTGAATACAGATTGTTTCAAATCAGCTTTACAGTATTAAACAGGGAAGTGTGTCGTGTGTCATATATACAATAGTGTGTCATATTTGTAATTTATATTGATTTAAATGACCAGTTAAGCTCATTTCCATCCAAACTCTGATTACCATGATGCATTCATTTTATTAAAAAAAATTATAATGATTTTAGGGTGAAATAAGATTTTGACATTTCTTGATATTTTTCATGATATTCTCCCACATAGATGTGAACATGCACTGACACAAATACACACCTGTAAGTTTGAATGTTTTAGAGGTAGCAGAAATGTGTGTGTGTGTTGGTATCAGCTCTTATCTAGCCATGATCTGACGGGTGTTTGATGGACTTGTACTCAGCAAATGTGTTTTCACCATCTGTGTGTGTGTGTGTGTGTGTGTGTTGTGTGTGTGTGGTGTGGTGTGTGTGTGGGATGAGGGGCGTGAGGTGCCTTTGATTGTGGTGATATAACGCGGCGTGTGTGTTTGTGTGTGAGGGCGGTTGCCAGGGTCAGCTCTGTCCTGGGAAAGTTGAGCTCTCCATTTACATCAGCACATGTTGAGGCCTTCTGGTGGCTGCCTGAGCGCACGGGTGGACAGATGGTACCGGCTCATTGCTGCAGATTCACTGAGGAGGAGCTACACAAGCCTGATAAATGGAGGAGAAGAAAAGATGGGATCAGCTTGCTATTTTTCATCATAATCACTGAAAGTGTTGCGAATGTGAAGTAGAAATGAGGTCAAAACAGTCTTGTTTAAAAGGAAATGTAATATCAAATCACTGGTTTTGATAGCACAAGTAACAGTTTTTACACTTTTTGAGAGAAGCAGCCTGCATGTTTTTTTTTACTTATTCATTCAATACAGTTAAACTTTAGACCAGGGCTGCCCAAACTCGGTCCTGGAGGACCGGTGTCCTGCAGAGTTTAGCTCCAACTTGCCTCAACACACCTGCCTTTAAGTTTCTAGTATGCCTAGAAAGATCTTGATTAGCTGGTTCAGGTGTGTTAATTAGGGTTGGAGCTAAACTCTGCAGACACCGGCCCTCCAGGACCGAGTTTAGACACCTCTGCTTTAGACCAAGCACCAAGTCTTGGTTTCTCAAAGTAACGGCCTGTCACAATGTCAGCACTCCTTCCTTTCACATCATCTTCACTTGACCATCCTATTTTAATTCAGGAGATTATTTTTGCTTTGTTCCATCCATCATCTCTATCCATCCACTCTATTCTGTCGTTCTATCATCTTCCAGCATCTATCCTATGCTAGTCGTTCTATCTATCAATCCATCATCCATCCATCATCCTACCATCTATCTATCCATCATCTATCTTTCTATCTATCTATCTATCTATCCATCCACCATCCGCCATCTATCTATCTATCCTTCGTTCTATCTATCCATCCATCCATCCATCCCTCCATCCATACCAGTCCATCCATCTATCTAGCCTGTCGTCGATGATCCATCCCTCCATCCATCCATCCATCCATACCTCTCTCTCTCCTGTCGTTCTATCTATCCATCCATCCATCCATCCATCCATCCATCCATCTATCTATCTAGCCATCTATCTATCTATCCATCCAGCCATCCATCCCCCATCCAATCTATCATCTATCTAGCTATCTATCTATCTGTCTATCTATCTATCTTTCTATCTTTTTTTCTATCTATCTATCTATCTTTCTATCTATCTATCTATCTATCTATCTATCTATCTATCTATCCATGCATCTATCTATTCTATCTAGCCACATCCTATCTATTCTATCCTATCTATCTAGCTATCCATCATTCTATCTATCATTCTGTTGTTCTATCTATCATTCTGTCGTTCTATCTATTCTGTCGTTCTATCTATCTATCTATCTATCTATCTATCTATTTCTAGCTATCATCTATCATCTTCTATCTCTATCTACTATCTATCCTCCATCCATCTATCTTTCTGTCGTTTTTTTTTGCTAAATCTATCGATCTATCTTCTATCCTATCCAGCTTCATCTATCTATCTATCTATCTATCTTCATCTCTGTCGTTCTGTTGGCTTTCCCTTCTCAGTTGTTTGCTCCAGCTCTGGGAGGATGTGAGGCGCACGTGTCGTGTATTAATCCTCTTGCAGCAGATGCTCGTCTGTCAATCAACCTGACGCGGGGGCGCGCGCTCGGACTTGACTTGAGAGCGCGAGAGAAAGAACACAGCAGGTGCGCGAGGGATCCGCGCCGTCGTTTAGCGATGCAGGAATGGTAAATAAAGCCGTTTATTGAGCTAATCATGTCTTGACAGCGGCCACAGGCTTGTTTTGAACCACCAACGTTGCATTTGTTTACCGGACAACGCAATGCCGTCGCAGGACGAGGCTGAGGCGGTAAATGAAGACGACAGTCCGCCTCCGGTTCCACCGCGAGCGGCTCCTCAGCGACACTCACCGGCGTCCGCCGCCGTACCTGAGCGCCGGCTCAAGTGTGTGCTGGCCGGGGACGCGGCGGTGGGTAAGTTGCAAGTGTTATTTCCTTGACAATACATAATACAAATTGATAAGCATATAAGTGCTTTACTATCTCAGCTAGGGTTGTGGTGGATGGAAGACCAGTTCAACTTCAACTGTGTGACAGGACAGGACAGGTGATCTATCTATCTATCTATCTATCTATCTTATCTATCTATCTATCTATCTATCACCAGTTTGTCTTGATGGATGGATGAACTCTTTCTCTCTGCTTTGAATGGCAGAGATGTGGGGCAGCGGATCAGCCTCTATATGTAAGCAACAGGAAATGACGGAAGAGCGCCACCTAGTGTTCACCTAGTAGAATCAGATCATGCGTTCTCTTAGTGCTGAGTCCTGTAGATTTTTGTGACTGTCAAGTAGGTTGACTCTGTGATGCTTTGCACACAGTACTAGAACTTGCTCATCAGACTGACTATTTGCCATACATACTTGTATATCTTTTGTTATAAATAGAAAAGCACATGCAATCTAGAAGTTTGAAAATATTATGCAAGTAGCATAACTGCTGCTCTTCTTTGCAATGCATATATTTATAAATATAGGTCACAATATTTGAATTAGTAAGTCAAATGTGGCAGCTGTCTCACTTTTCTTTCTGTTTTCAGGATGAGTTTGAGCGCCTCCGTCCACTCTGTTACCGTGGCGCTGATGTCTTCCTGCTCTGCTACAGCGTGGTCCTTCCATCCTCCTTTAGGAGCGTGACGGCCCGCTGGGCCCCCGAGGTCCATCGCCTCTGTCCTGGCATTCCCATCATCCTCGTGGGCACCCGGAGCGACCTGCGGGAGGACGTCCAGGTGCTGATCAGACTCGCGGATAGCCAGGAGAAACCGGTGAGCGGAGACGCCTGTGCGCCTGGAGCATCAGCGCTGTCACGTTTGCTGAATGCTCAGCGCTGACACAGAAGAACCTGAAGGAAGTGTTCGATGGCGCCATCTTGGCCTGCACGCGGCACGCGGAGGAGGCGGCGTGGCCAAGGATGCATGCGCTGAGAGAAAAAACTCCAGATAAAATCAGGCAGCTCTCAGAAACATGGTGGAGGAAACTGAGCTGCGTCCAGAGCTTTGACCTTCAGTGACGGACGGCCTACGCAAGTTCACGGGATAGCAGGCTGCACGCCTCCAACTTACGTCACACTGGTGGGTCTGAGTTGCCTTCTGCTCACAATATATAAACAAACCCTCTTAAAGTCAAGTCCAGATGAAATAGGATTCACAGACACATTTTACTGTGATGCATTTCCAAATTAAACCAGCATATTCAGCGAGCAACAATGCAGTGACAGTGGCAACGAGTCTTAGAACTTTATAAAAGAGAGTTGTGCACGAAAGTTATTACAACAACAAACATTTTTTTGTCTGGAATAATTTGTGCGCAGTAATGAAAACATGCATTAGGAAGTAAATAGGGTCAGTTTTGATTCACGTTTACTTATAGGGACATTTTGATATACCCCAAAATGATCATGTCATTGAAATTTATAAAAAAAACTGAAAAAGTACGTGACAGTCAAATGATAAATAATTAGCAAGGACTTTTTGTAAAAAGCCCCTTGTAGTAAGAGAAAAGCAGAAAGGGAAAAGGATGAGGATACATTGGTAGCCATATGTGAATTTAAATCTTATTATTATTATTATTATCATAGAATAATAAAAATGAAAGAGAATATTTATAGAGAGTTTGGAGTATGCAATATTTTTCTTTAACGAAGTAGTTCAATTTCTAAAGGATCATGTGATTGAAACAAATTCAGTTTTTCATAGCATTGAAAAAAATTTAATTCTGAACTGAAATATATTCAAATAGACAAACTGTACGTGAAATATATATAGAGATAAAAAAAAGATGTGAACTTGATTTTTTGGTCTTAATTGGACACTCCTTAGCGGTCACCTGTTCCGTGTTGTTCTCCTGGGACCCAGAAAGTGTGTGGTGTCGTTTGGCCGAGAGTACCTTCAGTCATAGCGTGGATTAGATGATCCGTGAAAGATAAGATCAAGCTGGAAGGAAGGAGTGGGATTTGATGTCTGACGTCTGCACCGGTTGGACTCCGGTATCGTTGATGTTTTGTTACCTCTTCATCTTCAACTGTTTACTTGGTTCTCTCGAGGGAAATTCATACAAAGGACTGAACTGAAGATGGTTAGTGGTTTTGGTCTCGTAATTTACGGTAAATTAGTTAGAGTTAGATTTGTCAACGGAAAATGAACTCGCCCCGTGGGTCTAGTTAGGACAGCCCTGTCAAAGGTCGGTAGGCCCTTAAAGCCTTTAATTCATTTATATCATGGTGTTGCGCTTTCCCGCGGCAATCTGGGACTCTCACAGCAACCCGACGTATTCTGCCCACAATTAACCTGCCACGATGAAACTACTGGAAGGCTTGAGGTGGGTCTTGAAATGGAAGTCAATCTAACAACTGAAATAACACAAAACCCTTTAATTGCAGCCTCTAATATCTGACTCACAGGTGCCGGCTGAAGCTTGTACAGTAATGAGATTAATACATGCAAAGGTTATAAGTTGAGTGCGGGGTTAAACGCGACTCCTGAGCTTCTTCTCAGTGTGTCACTCTGTATCGAGAATATAAAGAACTGAAAAACTCATATTGATTGACTACTAATATGGATTGCAAAATGGAAGTTATACTTATTGCATTCAACACTTATCAGTTCATGCATTGAATTAAAACCCATAACCTTGGCTTTGCTAGCACCATGTTTTAATATTTGAGATACAGAAATGTATGCATGCATTTACTTTGAAAAAAAATTTAAATGAGGAAATTTTCAACTTAATTTTTATGTAATTTATTAGGTGTCATTACCAAACTGCTCAGTATTAAGTAGACTTAAATTCAGAAATAGTGGTTTATTTTTATTCTTGTAAATTCAAAGTGAATTTACTGCAGCGAGGCGGTCCGGAGCCGCAGCAGATCCTGTAATGGGTCGAGACAGAAGCCACCTGTGGGAATTAGGCGGGCAGATGGCGAGTGGTTTTCCCCTCACAGGATCTCTTGACCTCAACCTCCACCTGCTGCAGGAATAACATCAGAACAACAGGCCTTGAGAGCTGAACCTGGGTGATTTTACCAGTATGACTCAGTTTTTCTGATCATTGTTCAGCTGGTATTCTGGAGCGATGACAATCGAGAGTGTGACTTACATTTTTTTTTTTTTTCTAAAAACATGACTGGAAACAATATTTCTTACTCTGCGTATTTTAATACACTGTTTTTGTCAATAGTATCCATCAATATAAGGCTTTAATTGTCTCTCTAGTAGTAGTGCACTTATGGAGCTTCACCTGTAGAGGACACTGAGTTACGTCCTGAAAATCATGTGAACACGAGGTCAAGGCCATCCAACCTGAAGCATCTTCTGTGTGGGTTCTGCTGGGATGGCATTAATGCTTTCACTGCCATGTGGCTATTGGCAGGGATGTTTTAAGTCCGAGTTAATGTCTGTATGTCATTGAAATCAAGTCAAATTAAGCGTCTGTATCAGCATTTTGCAAATGCTGCAGGATCTTCTTTTCTTCACTATCTTCAGATTTGCTCAGTGCTTGTTCAGCTGGCGTTTTGGTGGTTTTTAGTAAGTGTACGAAGACTGTTCTCCTCACGTTCACACAGGTGTCCTTGCAGAATGATCCACACAAAGTGGCACAATACATACTGTGATTAATTTCAATGCAAGATCTGTTGGTTTACGCTTTCAAAAAAACATTCATTTTGTCAAATGTTTAGCTTGATAAGTTCTTGTACTAGTTTCTTTTACCCTGTGATGCATGAATTTTTAAATAACAAAAAATAATATTAAAATATATTCATGTTAATTACATTAAATAGCGTTATTTATATAGGCTACTATTGTAGTATTTATTAAAAGCATTTGTTTTTGTGTTTAGTTTCTGTATTAAATTAATTTTGGTTTTAGTAATTTAGTTCTTTTTAATTAGTTTGGACACTAGTAGGCCTAAAAGTGATTTGTGTCGGAAACTCCTATGATGTTATATATGACACGTGACAGCTATGACTGCCGCGCGCTCCCTCACCTGGTTGCCGCCACACACGCTTGACTCCATATGAACCAAATAACTTTATCTTGGTCTCATCAGACCACAGGACATGGTTCCAGTAATCCATGTCCTTAGTCTGCTTGTCTTCAGCAAACTGTTTGCGGGCTTTCTTGTGCATCATCTTTAGAAGAGGCTTCCTTCTGGGACGACAGCCATGCAGACCAATTTGATGCAGTGTGCGGCGTATGGTCTGAGCACTGACAGGCTGACCCCCCACCCCTTCAACCTCTGCAGTAATGCTGGCAGCACTCATACGTCTATTTCCCAAACACAACCTCTGGATAAGACGCTGAGCACGTGCACTCAACTTCTTTGGTCGACCATGGCGAGGCCTGTTCTGAGTGGAACCTGTCCTGTTAAACCGCTGTATGGTCTTGGCCACCGTGCTGCAGCTCAGTTTCAGGGTCTTGGCAATCTTCTTATAGCCTACGCCATCTTTATGTAGAGCAACAATTCTTTTTTCAGATCCTCAGAGAGTTCTTTGCCATGAGGTGCCATGTTGAACTTCCAGTGACCAGTATGAGAGCGATAACACCAAATTTAACACACCTGCTCCCCATTCACACCTGAGACTTTGTAACACTAATGAGTCACATGACAATGTGGATAGAAAATGGCTAATTGGGCCCAATTTTGGACATTTTCACTTAGGGGTGTAATCACTTATGTGGCCAGCGGTTTAGACAGGTTTAATGGTTTAATGGCTGTGTGTTGAGTTATTTTGAGGGGACAGCAAATTTACACTGTTATACAAGCGTACCTCATTTCTTCAGTGTTGTCACATGAAAAGATATAATAAAATATTTACAAAAATGTGAGGGGTGTACTCACTTCTGTGAGATACTGTGTGTATATATATATATATATAGGTCTAGTAATAAATCTAAATATAGATGTTTGTAGCTACACAACAGATGATTTCCAGATGAAGCACTCTTTAACAGACATTGTCAAGATGTATTTGTGTGCTATCTTTCACAATCTGCTCTCTTATAAAGTTCCTCGTCCAGTGGTCATCAGAAGCTTCTGCAGGGTGCTGAAGATCAATGTGGACAGGTGTGTTACGGAAACAGCTGCTCCTCTGGTTAATGGTATTCATCAGCGTCTCCCAGGATCTGCTGAGTAACAGGAAGGAGCTGAAGGAAGTGCGCAAGTGTAACACGACGAGTGTCTAAAGTCTCTGAGCACTCAGAGCCTTTACCAAACGCAGCCGGCACAGATTAACCAGCCTTAGAAAACTTGCAACAAATGTTTGTTTAGACACATTACACCAGTAAAACAGAACTCTTCTCTGGAGACACACTTTCTGGCACATCTCCTAGTGTATATATATACACACACTCTATGGTTTTCTGTCCTCTATATCTCACAGACTTGCAGCTGTCGGTGAGATTAGACATTTAGCAGATGTCTATTTATAGTGCGGGTTAAACAGATCACAATGGTACGTCAGCACTTCTGATCCTGCTGTTTAACAGCTAACTGAAAACAAAGACATACACTACATCATGGCATGATTCAGACCTCTGAGCCTCTGCTGTCCATCAGCAGGTCCAGACTAAACCTCAGCTGGCCTCAGAGGTGGTGAGATGATTTGGACCGTGCTGCAGATGCCTGACAGTTTGTGGCATATGTGCAAACAGCTGGATACCCTTAGAAGCTCCATTAAGAAAACCAGTCAAGAGTGTTAACATAGACACACACAACGGGGTCCAAAAGACCACACTGGAAAGAAAGTTTTAAGGTTTGGAAATGATATGATGTCAAATGTATTAGAAGCATTTCATGTGAACTCTGATGTTCTTGCTTCGATTGAAGATGATCAGCATCTAATTATGATTATCAGAACATGAACATGATTATCAGGTTTTGTTCATGCATGTCCACTGCAAATTAGTTTTAATGACAGTTTTCACTCAATTTGTTACGAGTTAAATTTTTAGTTCTCTTGTATATAAAAAAAAAATCCTAAAGGATTTCAATAAGAAACTTGTTCTAATTAGAATTTCTATCATCATTTTTTTTTACTAAGAGATTTTTATTTATTCATTTATTTATTTATTCTGGGATCCATTGGCATCCTATTTAAATCATTCTCTTTTATGTACATTGTCTCAGTAAACAAGCTGCTGCAAAGAAAATGAACAGGATAGGAACAAAATCCTTTGTGTCATTAAGTCCTGTAGGAATCTCATAGGAATTGTTCCAAAATATGATTTTGGATTTCGAAATTCTAATTAGAATCCTGTACAATTTTTTTTTTTTTGTTTTTTCACATTGGAAATCCGTTAGGCTTTTAAATGATTTTAAAAATAATTTAAAATTGTTATATTTGTTCTAAACTCATTTTAAATAATAAAAAAATTACTATTAAATCAGAAAAGAACGTAAAATAACATTGTCACTAGTGGATTTAGACTTTTGCAACAAAATGCACATATACAGACTATACAATGTAAAATTAAATTATACAAAGTACTATGGGTGTAAATGTCATAAAAAAACATGAAAGATGTTTATTCATACCTTTAGTATATTCATACCTTTAAAGCAAGTTATACTGATGTTTAACATATTGCTCTGTATGATATTGTGATTTATGAACAGAGACATTGTTACTCAAACATAGTTTATTCACTGCAATGCATTAGGAGCATTTCTGTTCTGCAGAAGAAAATATATCTACCTGTGCATGTACTCATGTACAAATACAGTGGTCAAAATGTAAACATTGCTGAAGAAAATCAACAAGTTAGCATATTTCATATACTTCATTCAAGAACATCAGCGTCGGTAGACTTAAACCGAATGAGTTTCCTTTTATGAAACCATAAGCAAGTGAATAATTGAATAAATAAATAAGTCCAGATAACAGGCAACCAGTTATTAAGATAAAGAGCAGAGGAAATGTCCCAGTAAAGCGTCACGGCTCATTCAATGTGTCTACAACACGATCAGTGCTGATGCATTTTAAATATCACAGAAAAGCAAAAATATATACATGTGAGCAAATATGTATTTTCATACCAAATCTGTGCTCTCATAAATAACTCAATGCATAATAAATGATCACATTCACAAGAATCAAATGATGGCCTTCAACTAGCCCTCAATTATTTTTCCATCTAAAAATATTAATAACTTGACATCTTTGTGCAAAAAGTGGATTAAAATGATGATTGTTGGTGATCGGTGAGGAAAATACACTTTTTTTTTTAGAAAACATTTCACGACTTGCACAGCACTGCACTTCTAGCACGGTCTCTCAAACACAAATTCACTGACCATGTGATCGATTAAAACAAACCAAACATCAGTCAATCACATTCAAAAGAACAGTACGTTTTACAGCTGACATTGTAATGACAGGCCAGCTGGAGCGTCTAGAATAACATTCTGGAAAGATCGGAATAAACAATCATCCGTGTCAGAAACAAATTCTTTTTAACAATAAATGTTTGGTCCTCTCAGAAATTAATTTTGATCGTTAAATCCCTGCAGCCCATGTTAAAAGTCAGAACAGAAGATCTGAAACCTTCTAATAACCACCAAACACTGAACATAAAATGACAATTAAATTCCAACAGAAACAAGATACTGAAAATATTAAAATATTTGTGATACCAAATGTGTTTTGGTGTAATATTTAAACGTTTGGTCCTTAAATGCATTCATAAAGTGATTGTAGCCAGTGTAACGGAAGTCAGCGGTAGGTCTTCTTGTTAGTGCGGTTCGAGACCCACTCGGAACAAGAACGAGGTGTGGCGGTGAGGACCCGGGAGAGAGGGGTTACATTGGTGCCGTGACCCGGATGGGAGTGAGGATTAGGGGGGTGAGTGTAACGGAGGCCAGCGGTAGGTGCTGTGCAGGTAAACCTCACTCCCCTGATCTCAAGAGATGCACTAGCGACTGACGCTAGTGGCTGCAGTCTTTAGCCTCCTTGTTAGTGTGTCCGCCTCCCATGCTGGAGACCCGGGTTTGAGTTCCACTCGGAACAAGAACAAGGTGTGGCGGTGAGGACCCGGGAGAGAGGGGTTACACCAGCATCAAAAAATATGAATTATTTTAATATTTTATGAATAACTGCATTTCATATTTCGAATTTAAAGGAATGCGTGTAACTTTTTATTCAGTTTTTGTTTTCAATTGTCCAGTGCCTTCTGTAATGGTCCTGTAGTGCTGGTTTGGGATCTTTTTCTTGCAGCCTCATCATATCAAATCCATCCTGGATCCACCTCTACCTCAGTCGAGCAGAGAAGCAGCGCATGTACTCTGTCATCCAGCGCTCGTCTGCCACACTCAGTGCTGATCTTCTGGACTTCTCCAGGTCAGCTGACTGCGCCCGTCGGCGCTCTGATGATCTTCCACCTTTTTTAGCCTCTCTTCGTGTCTGGACGCCCACGTCGGCCCGATGAATCTGCAAATGAATTCAGATATATTCAGTTTCTAGGATCTCTGACTCATTTGCAGTTTTCTACACTGGTGAAATCCAGCTCTTTAACCTACTAAACTTTTGTAAACCAGAGAAGGTAATCTGACTGTAGCTTCGGGACATCACTGCTCCATGCTGAATAATTCACCGCTTCCACACGCAGTGTCAGATGACACGGTGCTTCATTCCACTGATTAGAACACGGCTGTTCAGTCGCTTCAAAATTCTCCTTTTTGTTTGTATCATTTATTCAAATCTGTTGAAAACACACTCATGCTCACTTCTGCTAATGGATAGCCATGCAGGGAAAAAATACAGTGCAGCTTTTTAAAATATTGAACTATTTTCTTCATGTTTATATGTAAAATTAAAAATAATGGTCAGCGCGCCAACATATAGTGCCGTTGCGCTTTAGGCGACCTGAGTTTGAGTCCAGGCTCGCTTCCTGCCAATATATACTAATCCTAATAAAAGGCAAAAATGCCAGAAACAAAGAACTATTTATGGTTATGTAATATGAGAAAATATATTTAAAAAGAGAGAAATATAAAAAAAATATTTTTGATAAAAAGTAGTTGTAATTCCTTTCTGCTAATGGCTATCTATACAGCAAAAATAATAATAATAAAATAAACAAAATAATTAATTCTATAGCCAAACTGTGTTATTTATACAAACTGAAGCTTTTAATTTTCTTTAATATATGGCCACATAATACAATAATATATTGAAAAAGAAATCAAACATTTATAATATAAAATATGTTTTGATTATAGATTCATATTAGTGACATATTTCTTTAAATATGTTTTCTAAAATTAAATAATAAAATGTGCTTTGAAATATATTTACAAAGAATATCTGAAATCTTTTTTTGTCGTATGGGTACAAGACGTTCTCATGGCACATACATCTACATCTGAGGTAATGATCTGAGAGTAGTATTCATTGCCTCTAATATCAGATACGACACAGAAAGCTGCGGTTACCTCTCCAGCGGACATAGACGCTCTCATATTCGGTGTTCTTCTGTCCCTGGTCTCAATGTGTCTTTCGGCCCAGTCATAATGGATAAAAGGCCGTCTGTTGTCACGGTTGGACGTCCGCTCCTTGGTGTTGCCCGGTGGTTGGCTCTTGGCCCGGGATGGTTTTCTTGATACAGATAGTTGAGATTCATCACTATCCAGCTCTTTATTAGGGTAGCACGGATCTGAACGGGGCGCCCGGCGTCTCTGTCGCCGTTTTGGATTCGATTCTGATGGTCCGTTAGGAGCCACATCTTTGTAACCATTCTCTGCGACCAAAGCAAAGTGAGTAGTTCACTCAAAAATGAAAATTTCAATCAGGTTTCAATCAAACTGAAGCTTACGAGACATGAACGTACCCAAGGGACGTGAGCTTTCCACGGTTGCACTAGTATCCGTGTGAACCTCTCCATTCACCTGTGGCTTCCAGGAGTCCAGAACCTCTGCGTTCTCGTTCTTGGACTCTGATGAGGATGTGTAGTGTTTGGCATGTGAGACGTTCCCCTCCTGCAGTGTGGGACCGGACCCTCCGCTCGAGTCGGACCCGCTGTCCCATCCATCCACGAAGAAGGGTCTGTGTGTCTGCTCCATCAGCCTCCGCGTCAGTCTGTACTTCACAGAGTCCTCGTAACATTTCGAGAAGGTCTCCCACTTGGGATCTCTGAACTTCTTCATGTACTCCGTCCGGATCTTCTTGGACATCATGTTGTTATTGGTAGACATTTCGCCCTGCTGAAATAATCACCTATGAATTAACATCATAATGTGTCAGTCTTGTCTATGCACGCTCGCATACTTGATGTCCATCTGTTCTAAGTTGTACATAGTACGGATTGCGATGATTTTAGTATTGCACTCAGCCCGACCCTAGGAGGAGTGCATTGTGTTATTCCAGTTCAGAGTAGGTTACAGCCCAGTGCCCACATTATTTATTTATATTCTTTACATAATACATAAGCCGATGTCACATTTCTAAAGGGACGTTTCTTACGTTCTCGGGACGTTTTTAATACACGTTTATCGTATGATTCATAAATTGCTACGATGCTGCCGTCGCGTTTTTACGAGCATGTTCATGCATGCCTAATCATAATCTATCACAACACACTGCATTAATGCAATAGGATGCAATCCTATTTACTGTTATTAAGAAACTGGTAAAAATCATTGAAATTGTATTCGCTGAAGAAAACCGTCTGATTATGTCTCCAGTCTGTCTTCACCTGCCCGGAGTAGCCTGTGTAGGTAAACACTGACTCGGACAAGTGTAAGCGCTTTAAACTCACCCACTCCTTTCTTTTCCGTTCCTTATGCTTTAACGTTGGATAAAGACGTACATTTTTATTCTTACATCCTTACGTACATCTATCTATCACTGTTGAGCGCCTGCTGCGTACTAGAAAAACAAGCCTCGGTGATATTAGGGCTTTGGTGATTTACAGTGCGCATGCGCACAGCATCACTCGGACTTGATGCGCAAATACGCACAATCCAATCTACCGTTTAACTGATCCTAATTTGATTATACTCGTCTGCTTTATTCCAGCGGATAGAATAATTTGATTATTTGTGGAGCAGTTTGTCTTTAAACGTTTTCCTAATATATTTTTTTTATGGAAAAAGGCGAGAATATCATTTGTAACAGGCGACAGTTCTAATACTACATTCCTCTCATTGCTAGGGATGAAACTTTCTCAGCGCATGCGCAGGAAAGGTCTTAGTCTGTCAGGAAAATATTTGAACTCAAATATGAGGTATGAACATTTTTGGATGTACAAACGTCTGCCCTTCAGCTGAATCTCATACTGATTTGATCTCTGTGCTGTGTGCATGTTAAACGTTAACAGGAATGACTGACTATCAACAACAAAACATTTTATGGCGGTATGGTAACCTTACGATAATTAACCGCGGTTTTACGATAAATAAAACCGGGGGACAAAACATGCTTACTATAGTTAAACCATATGGTAACAATATAAATTAACCATGGTTTTGCAACACTAACCATAGTTTAACCATGGTAATTTGTAGTAAAAATGGTTATACAAATTCAATATACCAGAAAAAAAACATGGTTACTACACATTTACTATAATAATAATACAATAAAACCATGCTAAATTTTCGTAAGGGCACATCATTAGTATTACAGAGTAAAACTGTAAAACATTATTCTTTACAGCTGACAAAAGTTACCATATAAAGAAGAAAAGTATTCAGTAACTTATTCAGTATATATATATATATTATAAGTATTCAAGCTAATAATATATATAATAATCTTTATTAGCTTATACTTCATATCATAACACCCGCTGTGTTATGATATAAAGTGTCAGCTAATAAAGATTACGATTCCTTTATACAAAGTATAAACTGCAAGATTGTCTATTAATTGTCCCATACGCATTCATCCTCCATTAGAGCCCACTTAAACAGCCCAGATGGTTTATAGCTGTCAGATTACAGACATAACAAGACTTTGTGTGGTGTTAATCATCTGTAAACCATCGGAGAGGTTGGGTTAATATTGTTTAGTCTGTCTCAGTGTCGGCTGAAACCTAGTGTAATGTATACTGAAATGACATATTCATTGACGAGTACCATGTTTAAAAATAGATTTTCAGTTTTATTTGTCTGTTGAAGTGTGATTTGTGTTGGTCATCAGCTGGACCGGGTGTACAGTGGAACGTATGGAATCTAAGGGAGCGGGGTCCTTCAATTTCAAACAGCATTCGCCAAAATACCAAGCCATGGATGTCAGTAATAAATACATTTGTGTGCAATGAGAGCGCTTGGTATTTTTCTCTCCCTTGACGTTTTCACAGTTTGTGCTTTTACTGCTCGCTCCTACGTCAATGCATAAATGACGACTGTAGAAAAGCTGTCCACAGGAGCAATGCACCGTCGCTTGGTTCCTGAGCAGGAAGCAATGATAGGATGGTGAGCCGGGCGCTTAGAAGCACTTGCGGTGGACGATGCTGGGGCCAGCCTCGTCGTATTCCTGCTTGGTGATCCACATCTGCTGGAAGGTGGACAGGGAGGCCAGGATGGAGCCGCCGATCCAGACGGAGTACTTGCGCTCAGGGGGAGCAATGATCTACAGAGGAGGAGGAGGAGGAGATCAAATATTACTCAGAAAACTAGTCTGCGCTTTTAAAGGGGCCATGAACTGAGAAATCAAAATTCTCTTGATCTTTTGACATATAAGAGGTCATTGTACTATAAAAATATCCTGCAAATTTCAGAACTCAAAACTTTTCTCGTTTGTCTAAAAACAGATGATTTTGAAGGCAGTCTGCCAGAATAACAGCTTGTGGAATGTGCCACTTTTCTAGTGTAATAGTGTGGCTAAGCACCGCCTCCGCGGAGGAAGATCAACGCCTGCTTCTACATCGCTGCCTGTTTAGCCCTGCCCATTGATCCGCACATGTAGTGGAAATGCTCTATGCAAAAACCAAACTATAAAGATTATCCGAAGACAACAAGACGCAGTGCAGGGCCAAGTTGTGGAAAAACAGTCTTGGCATCTCCTTCCAAAATTAGGAATGAAGATCCAGACCGTCAGTAAGAACTTCTTGGTCCTTTGTTCACTTCATTTTACCGCGGATTCGTTTACAAACGAAGCACAATTTGACGCAGAATTTTCCTAAAAGAGGATGCTGTGTTGGCAATATTGGATCCGACAGTAATATCGCAACACACAAGTGTGAGTAACTGTTTTCATTACGTGATCGCTATTGCTTTATCTGTTATTACAGATCGTTTGATATGTACTGAATATTTATGCGTTTTAAACCTAAATCCCAGCAGCATCCATCTGTGAAGGACACAGGCTGTGTTAGACAATCATAGCAGCGAGGGGGTCAAAAACAGGACAGAAAATAACCTATTACTTCTAAATGATGATGTTTTTGATAACATTATAAGTGGACCTCAGTTCAGCACAAAATAGTAAAAAAAGGCAGTTCACGACCCCAATAAAGTCAACATGGAAAAACCAACTCAGCCAAACCTTGAGTTTTTTATTACCTTGATCTTCATTGTGCTGGGAGCCAGGGCTGTGATCTCCTTCTGCATACGGTCAGCAATACCAGGGTACATTGTGGTTCCACCAGACAGGACGTTGTTGGCGTACAGGTCCTTTCTGATGTCAATATCGCACTTCATGATGCTGTTGTAAGCAGTTTCGTGAATGCCGGCAGACTCCATACCTGTGCAAGTGTTTTAAGTAGAGCATATAAATGGTTGGAGGACTAAAAGGTAAGACAACAGTCGGCAATTTTAAATGTTTTCAAACATACCAATGAAGGAAGGCTGGAACAGGGTCTCGGGGCAACGGAAACGCTCGTTACCGATGGTGATGACCTGACCGTCGGGAAGCTCGTAGCTCTTCTCGAGGGAGGATGAGGAGGCGGCGGTGGCCATCTCATTCTCAAAGTCCAGTGCGACGTAGCAGAGCTTCTCCTTGATGTCACGGACAATCTCACGCTCGGCTGTGGTGGACGACAAAGCAAGAGTTGTTTATTTGGTCTGTTTCACACATGCTAGAAATATCCCAGTAAAAAAGTGACCAGGTACACACCGGTTGTGATGAAAGAGTATCCGCGCTCGGTCAGGATCTTCATCAGGTAGTCTGTCAGATCGCGACCAGCCAAGTCCAGACGCATGATGGCGTGGGGAAGAGCGTAACCCTCATAGATGGGCACATTGTGGGTCACACCATCACCAGAGTCCAGCACAATACCTAACAACAGCCGAAAACAAGAAATCAGTCAGCCAGAGCTAACAGTAAGCACGTTTGAATGTCATAATTAGTCACAAATGTGACCCCAAAACCAGTCATAAGGGTCAATTTATTGAAATTGAGATTTATACATCATCTGAAAGCTGTATAAATAAGCTTTCCATTGATGTACGGTTCGTTAGGAAAGGACAATATTTTTGTCTGAGATTTGAATATCTGGAATCTGAGGGTGCAAAAAAATCGAAATATTGAGAAAATCACCTTTAAAGTTGTCCAAATGAAGTCCTTAGCAATGTATATTACTAATCAAAAATTACGTTTTAATATAATTACGGTAGGAAATTTACAAAATATCTTCATGGAACATGATCTTTACTTAATATCCTAATTGTTAATTTTGACCCATACGATGTATTGTTGGCTATTGCTCCAAATATACCCCAGCGACTTAAGACTGGTTTTGTGCTCCAGGGTCACAAATATTTAACTACAGTTGCTTTAGATGCACTGTGTGTAATGACATAAATGTTGCTCTTTCATTTACAGCACGTTGTCTTACCGGTGGTACGGCCAGAAGCGTACAGGGACAGGACGGCCTGGATGGCCAGGGGGGTTTTTTTTTTTTTTTGTTTTTTTTGGGGGGGGGGGGGGGCGTAACAGTGGCGGGGACATTGAAGGTCTCAAACATGATCTGGGTCATCTTCTCACGGTTAGCTTTGGGGTTCAGAGGGGCCTCGGTGAGCAGGGTTGGGTGCTCCTCAGGGGCCACACGGAGCTCGTTGTAGAAGGTGTGGTGCCAGATCTTCTCCATGTCGTCCCAGTTGGTGATGATGCCGTGCTCGATTGGGTACTTCAGGGTCAGGATACCTCTCTTGCTCTGAGCCTCGTCTCCAACGTAAGAGTCTTTCTGACCCATACCGACCATCACACCCTGAAGGGGAGCATTGAGTACAACATGATCAGAATAGCACAAGGAAAACCCATACAATCATTCTCTTAATGACAAATACAAATCCAGCAAGGATCTCTGTATGTACCTGGTGACGTGGGCGGCCGACGATGGAAGGGAAGACGGCCCTGGGAGCATCATCACCGGCGAAACCAGCCTTGACCAGGCCAGAGCCGTTGTCGCACACCAGAGCTGTAGTCTCGTCGTCGTCACACATCGTGATGGGTTCTACAAATAAAGTCAATGAGGACACTACAACCCCAACAACATCATTATCATTCAAACTGATAAACAAATTAGTTGAGAACTGACTGCGTTTTCCAAACCAATCTGGCTAAATATTTAGTTTACATTGAGAAACTGCATTAATTAATATTAGTCTTAAATGTATCCAGTTAGGTTCTGCTTAATTATAGCATACTAACAGTGTTGGGGAGTAACTAGTTACATGTAGCTAAATTACGTAATTTAATTACAAAATAAATGTAATTGTAATCAGTTACAGTTACTGAGAGAAAATGTGTAAGTTTTTTTTTTTTTTGTTTTTAATTAAAGTATGAATTTCTGTAGATTACTGTTTTTTTCCAAAGGCATTATTAGATGCCAGTGTTTCCTGTCATAACTATGCAAAGATTTGATTTCAAAAACAGTATCATAGCTATTAAACTAAGCCATATCTTGTTATGAGTTTAAATCTGTACTTGCCTCAGAACGATCTTAAAAAAAGAGGTGCTAAAGTCTGATTTTGTGGTGGCTGTGCTTTAAAATTCAATTATTATAATCTTAATTCAAGTGATGAGGGAATTTTCAAGCCTGACATAATCAGTGTTGAGCTCTACTGTAAGGTTAACCCTGCCTGCTTTACATGTTTGAATATTTAGACATTTTGAAAAGTAATCAAAATCAGTTACATTAATAAAGTAATTGAAATAGTTACACTAGGCCTACTTATTACACTTTAAATAGGGTAACTTGTAATAAAAGTAACCTTTCCAACACCACTAAATAGCGCAGTCTGAATGAAAATATGTGAGAAAACAGTACTTTTTTTTTGTCAAATTCTATTTGCACCAATCTGATAAAATAATCGTAAACATATGCTAAATTAATTGCATACTGCAACATAATTAGCCTACAATTGCAGGTTTCTGATTTATTAAAAAATAACTAAACAAAAAATGCACTCTGATGATGATTTTAATTGTTAAAGATCACTTACATTTTTTTTTACATGTAGTTCAAATATACAGAGAAAAGTTTCTATGATATCAGTGCAATAGCCTAAGTGAATCAAAAAGTTACGACTTTTTAAAAAAAAGTCAAAGTCAAAAGCGAAACCGCTGAGAAATGATTAGCTTCCATTCACATGTGTTCTTATAGTTTGCTTACCTGTGTGCTGTTTGTGCTCAGAGTACTGAAGTGCCTGCTACACGAGGACCCGCGCACGGACCATCTTATATACACCCGTCCTCTGCTTTCCTGCTCTTCGGACTGCCATTAAGGAATGTCCATGCATTCAAATGGAATTCTTCCCGATCCTCGTCCATATTTGGGTGTCGGTGGGTCGAGAGGAGGGGCTCCATATATGGCGTTCCAGACCCCAAACCACAGCGGGCGGGCGCAAGGGCACCGTAGGAGTGGACTCAGAGGCCAACACTGGGCGTTTGTGGACTAGATCTCAATATAAGGGCATGGCAGTGGTGGGTTATGATCGTTTATCATTAGCTACATTTCACCAATGCTCAAATGAAAATGTCAATGAATTTGAGATATACATTGGATGTAATACAAGTTGCTTTAGATAAAAATATTTGCCAAATGTATAAATGTAAATAGCTTATTTTTCTGTGGTTGTACAATGGACCACAAAACCAGTCATAAAGGTGAAATTTTTGGAAGTGCGAGCTATACATCACGAACTGGAATACATAGATTGCAAGTATGCAGGTTTGTTAGGAGAGGACAATATTTTGCTGAGATTCAACTATTTGAAAATCTGGTATCTGAGGGTGCAAAAAAATACAATCAAAATCAAAATAGTGAGGAAAAACGCCCTTTAAAGTTGTCCAAATGAAGTCCTTAGCAATGCACATATCAAAAATTAAGTTTTGATATATTTACGGTAGGACATTTACAAAATATCTTCCTGGAACATGATCTTTACTTAATATCCTAATGATTTTTGGCATAGAAGAAAAATCTATAATTTTGACCCATACAATGTATTGTTGGCTATTGCTACAAATCTACCCGTGCTACTTATGACTGCTTTTGTGCTCCAGGGTCACATTGAGATATTATAGACTAATTTAAATGATGACAGTGAAACCAGGAGTTATTAAAAATGTAAATTTTTGCAGTGTATTAAATCAGGCAAAATTAGATAAATTGGGCCATTTTTTGAAAGTCAGTCGCACTGGTAAAAAGTGGCTTAGTTTGCATGAACTGACCAATGTAAAGCCTATAAACATGGCATTTCTGAAATAAATGAGGGATTTAGTCAGTCTGTGGCACTGGGCTAACAGTATTCTTTTCAACTTCTTCCTTTCCCATAGAAAGCCACTGGATGAAGGGGAGGAGAAGCTTGGAAAATCTCCTACTTGAGCCTGACGTCTATAACTGAACAATGCAGTCACCATATTAAGCCCTTAAAATATACTATCATCATCATCAAAAGAAAGCTAGCAATGTATTTTCTTCAGCTTGTTCATCAGCTGGCATTATTGTAAAGTGTTGTTAAATCATGGTTTAAGTATCGCCAATGACCAATATGATCAAAATAGACACTAAGCAACCCTCTCTGCCTTTCTGAGAACAGGACCAGGATATTATAATGAGGTTTTACCTTCTTTTATTTGGAGATGTATATTAAATTAGACAGTCATTAGATGACCATTAGACAAGCATGACCCTATGGGCGATGTCTCGGTGAAGTTTGATGCCAAGCCTAATGCCACATCATAAACAAGTGAGTATCATATTTCCTCCTCTAGTTCCAGTTTATCTAGAGTCCTTAGGGATTCCAGAGGCTCCCACCCCAGTGCAGCTTATTTACTGCGGACGCCACTAATTTTACCCTCTCTTCCCTATTTTTAGGAGCTCAGGGGAGAAATTTGCTTCTCCATCAGTTCAGCTGCTCTTCTCACACCAGCTGCTGGAGGATGACGACGAGATGAGTGAAAGAAAACAAGACGTTCTCAAATAAAGCCTTGCCCAATTTGGACACTTAAGAATGTCTGTATTACAGCATTACACTCTTAAAAATAAAGGTGCTTAAAAGGTTCTTCACAGCGATGCCATAGAAGAACCATTCCGTCAAAGGTTCTTTAAAGAACCATCTCTTTCTTACCTTTTGGAAGAACCTTCTTTCAACACAAAGAAGCTTTTGTGAAACAGAAAGGTTCTTCAGATGTTGAAGGTTCTTTATGGAACCATTTGGACAAAAAGGTTCTTCTATGGCATCGTGAAGCACCTTTATTTTAAAGAGTGTAGATATCTAACCAGTTGGCATCTGCAAGCAAATGCAGCCAAAACTTTTCTGAAACATTTGTTCAGAATGATTTTAAATTTGATAAACTAGTGTTAGAGATGCATGAAGTCAGCTGAACAGTCTATTAATGACAAACACAAATGAGCTTCATTTTGAATGTTATATCTATAGTTTTATCTTTTTGTGAAATGTTTTGTGCATGTGCTTCTATAAAATGGTCACTTTAATGCCTCAAAATTCAATATAAAAATTATTTTGCCTACTCCGACCCTCCTCAGCCCCTAGTATCAAAGCATACAGTTGTAATTACTGAATAAAATGCATTTATGCCACTTCAGAAGCGCTTTTGCGTCACCTTTGCAGAGTAAATTTGGTAAATTTTGTTATCTAATGCAATGACGTTCAGACATCTTTTGGGTTCACCATCTTTAAGAAAACACCATAAAACCCAAGCTAACATCTCCATTTGGTGAGCACTATTTGGCTTTGTTATTCTTTCTATCTTTGTCTTGCAGCAGAAGAAAAGCATCAAGAACCGTCTGCCGTCAATTACAGAAATACAGTTTATTCAGAAAATTCAAGCGTTGGATCATGTAATTATTATTATTTTTATGAAACAAAGTTGGAATATTAACAAGGAAACAATAAGTAGAAACAGGAAGTAATGTCATATGTGAGCTTTCAGGTAGTGCTCATAGTTGGCTCGCAGGAGGAACTCGAAGTATGTCTTTGATTTGAGACTCTCCAGCTCATCTTCCTGCAGAAGATCCTTCACGTCAGGCAGGTACGACTGCAGAGAAACACCTGTGGCCACAAAACACACTCTGACTGACTGACAGATTTTGCATTGTAATTCAATCCCTGTATGTCCTAAAGTAGGGTTGCCAATGCTTTAGATGTAAGATGCTATATTGCATACTTAATATCTGCTAAAAGCAAGTCTCAAATATGCCTAAACCACTTTGAAACCTCAAGACAAGCTTCTAGAACAACTGTGAGTGTGTGATTAGCAGAGTCACTGTACCTTCCTGAATGAGTTTCTGTAGGATCTTGATGAAAGTGCTGTCTCTGGCTGCTTCTAGAGGATCGTCATTATCATCAGACGACGCCCAACTGCAACCAATCCATCAGCCGGTCATTGCAAGACCATTATAGTCAAGTAAAACGAAACCTCATTGGAGTGAGTTTTGAGATACTCACCTCTCCTTCCAGTCTTTCTTCAAGGCTTTACTGAAGATCTCCCGTTTTAGGGCATCAATATCAACCGAGTCCTCCTACAGGCGATGAATACACATCAGAAACATATGTGCTCAGAAAAGGCACTTGTTTTTAATGTAGTCTATTATTGACAGATACCTCCTCCAAGTACTCCAGCAGATCTAGAGCTTTCTTAAAGTCGTACTCGTTGGCTCCACGGTTCTCACTGCAGATGTACAGCTGGAGACGAGGAAAAGACAGACATAAAGTAAGAGAAATGAGGAGGAAGCGCATGAGCACAGTATTTTTGAGGTTTACTCACTTCAATGAGGTTACGAGGGCTCAGTAAAGGCATGCTGTCTGGGTTCAGCTGCTTCTCGTCCAGCAGCTGTTTAGGAAGAGTCTCCTGATGAAGTAGAAACCTCTCCTGCTCCACTATATCTGCACCAACACACATGGGAAAAACACCAGACGACAACGATTATATATCAGAAATATTTAGGGCTCGAGAGATTATTTGGGGAGGAAAATGCAGGTCCGATTCAAGCCCATGTCGCCCGCATGAGCACCACAGCTCAATGTGCTAATCACTAGGCCAGATAAACTGAGTATCAACTGCCATTATTCTCTGTGTCTACAGAAGAAAGATGCATCATTTGCTCCACGTTCTGTTGATGTACTAACACTAAAAAGGCTTGTTGCAATATGACAAAAAGAGAACTAACTTTTATATGGACTAAAACAGAATTGAGTCAATATGTCTTCCAAACACATGCGAAGGCACACGACTGACCGTTGAGCTGTCTGCGGTGCACGGTTTCAGGCATGTCTGACGCCAGAGCCGTGAGTTTGCTGAGGGCCAGCAGGGTCTTCTTCTTGCTGAAGTACCGAGTCTCCGTGTTGGCCTGACTGTACAGGGTACGATGGGCCTGTCGTGAAGAAAGCAAAGCATTTAGAACACTACAAGTGACAGTAACCATGTGGTGTGCACTTTAGTGTATAAAAAGCGAATAAAAATGTAATATGCATTTATTTGATTCCTTTATTCTCTTACTCGCTGATAGTCCTGCACATGTATGTCATGCAGCCAGCTGAGGTGATCGTGAGCCTGCAGGAAACTGGCCAGCTGCTGGTGTGTTGCTATTGGCTGAGACAGCAGCTTCCCTCTCTTGCCTTTCTCCATGTACCAGCGGAACAGGAAGTCAGCGAAGTTCTACAGGAAACAGGGAGGGCTGTGAGTAAATGCATTTGGCACAGGTACCGTAAACAACTGTGATTTCAGTATATTTTTCTTGGAACTGCATTGCAAGAATTTCAAAGTGTCCGTGTGCAATACTCTTTAATTAAACAAAAGACAGTTCTACAAATATTGAAATAGTGGCCAAAAGCTACTTCAAACACAATCCAGAAGCATCTGTTGATAACATAGTAGCGGTTAAAAGTTTGGGATCGATGTTTGTGAAAGAAGCCTCTTATGCTCTTCATGGCTGCCTTTATTTGATCAAAATGAACAAAAAACGTTAAAGATTTTGAAATATTATATACAATTTAACATAACTGTTTTCTATGGAAAATCTGAAATGTAATTTTTTCCTGAAATGGTAAAGCTGAATTTTCAGCATCATTACTTCAGTGTTCAGTGTCACGGCCATTTCACATTGAGCGCGAGGCGAATCGCCGACGAATGTTACTTTCACACCGAGCGCGAAACGATTAATCGCCTTGTGCTAATTCACGCCTGCACGCTAGGTGGCGCCGACCAGCAATGCATTTTTCCTCATGCAGCCTGTATCGATATATATGGATAACCTAGTCACTGACCAATATGCAGATTAAAGACGCTAACTAACTTTTGGTTCATCGAACACAAACTAGCCATCCCCCCCAAAATGCTTACAAGACAATATAATTAGAGGTACAATTACCATCAAGCTACATTTCAAAAGCTATGTAATTAAGGTTTTTGCTCAAACCCCACTTTAAACCATCATCGAGTGCTTGTAATAACTTCTGATTGATCTAAAATGGATTTTGATTCTATAATAGGCAGACATGCTTCTTGTAGTGTTAGATAATGACTGCCAGCGCGACCTGCGGGTCATTTTCATAACATCCTTGAGTTATAAAAATTACCATGAGCGCATAAAAGAAACATGTACAAAAAAAAATATCTATAAATATAAATATGATCTCTAGTTCAGACACCAACGACCAACAACATTCGACATCCATATATTGTATGGTGGTTGAATAGTCCTCTACCTTGGGGTTTTTATGCTAGTGCTCAATGGCTTCGAGATTTTAGCGCCTACTAGACGTCCAATCTTTTGGGTACAGCAGTGTTGAGCCATGTGATGTAATGAGCAAATCTTCCTGGACAGCCGTGTTTTAACTAGTGTGGGGCATATGGTATTTTTCAGATAGACAGCCTGTGAGATCGAGATACACGATATTATCGTGCATGGGTGGGGCAAGAGAGAGACTCTCTGTACTTGTCATAGGCGGTAGAAAATCCAAAGTAGTTATTTTAAAGACCAACAGTTTAACACTAAATGTTGGACATAAACGAACATGTTAAATATAAAAGTGTTTAAAACAGGTAAGTTCAT
This sequence comes from Sinocyclocheilus anophthalmus, assembly GCA_018155175.1. NCBI lineage: Eukaryota > Metazoa > Chordata > Actinopteri > Cypriniformes > Cyprinidae > Sinocyclocheilus > Sinocyclocheilus anophthalmus. The sequence goes on along the minus strand of JADLZN010009506.1, from coordinate 548,127 downwards.
ATATTTGGAGTAAATTTAAACAGATACATTAGTCATACAGCGCTCCGGACCGCGCGCCCCATGACGAGCCCGACGCACCGCCACAGAAACAAAAATGAGATGCGTTCTAACATAACTGTGACATTAAACTCCATTAGTGAGGGCTCGGTTAAAATATTACACATATATATAGGCCGTTCAGATTACTTGTAAAAATGCAATTAAATACCTTATATCAGCAGACGATGTACGTCTGTTTGTGGTTGGAGACTCCTTCACCGACTACATTTGCGCGCGCGCGTGTGTGTGTGTGCGTGCGTGTGATGAAGGAAATAACGGGGACAATCTGATAATAGCCGAATATAATAGGCCGATTGAATATAATTAATAATAGTAATTATACATGAATAGGAGGAATGAGCTATATGCTCGACAAAGACTCTGCATCGTTTGACTCTCTGATCATCGCGCTACCCCGATACTATCGTCTATCAGCACAACCCTAGTTTTCGCTTTGCGAAACTGAAAAGATTTGCCGAACTGGTTCGAAAAAAAATATTCGCATTTTTGGTGCACGAATGTTCGTGGTCTATGCATCCATAGCATCCATAGGAATCTGTTGTTTTATTCCAGTGCGTCACTGTGTCCGATATTCATTTCGCTTTTTCGCACTCAGTGTGGAAAGGCCTTCACATGATCCTTCAGAAATCATTCTAATATGCTGATTTACTGCTCAAAACATTTCTGATTATTACCAATGTTGAAATCAGTTGTGCTGCTTCATGTGTATATGGTTTGTGTTGACATTTCAGAGTTGTTGGGCCGGTGGGTTTGTTACCTGATCAGCGAATTTGACCATGTACTGCTGTAGTCGACTCTGGTTATCTGTCCGCTCACACAACTGCACCAATATGTCAAAGTCACAGTATTTCTCCGCCAGCGCCGCAACCCACTGATGCTGACCCAACTCCACTGCCACAGTCACAGACAACACAAATATGTTAAGCACATAACCTGCTCCGATTTGCAGCTTATTCTGGCCACACAGACAGGAAGAGACACAAAAGTGAGCAATCACAAAACACCAATGTAAGCTCACAGAGAGGCGCGAGCAGCTCCGAGCGTTTCTGCGTGTACTCGTTCTCCAGCATGACGTAGCGCTCCTGTTGTCCTGCGCGGCGGAGAGACGTCAGCTGAGCCACGTAACCGCTCAACAGAGAGTCCAACAGTGCCACCAGCTGCTCGCTCAGCGTGGCGCGCAGCTCCACGTCTGCGTGCGGATACACCGCGCGCAGGATCAGCTCGTGCTGCCGTGTGATGACGGTCCGGACTCCACCCGCTCCTCCTGAGGCTGAGAGGAAGAAACTATGATGCTCATACTGGTGGAGAGCTGCTCTTGTGTTTACAGTAGGTCCTGTCAGGTGTGTTTACCTGTCCATGGGATGTACTCTGGCTCCGGGCCACAGTTTTCTGGCGCTCTGTACAGAGATGCTTTGGTCTCTCGGTACTGTGCTGCTGCTTGAATCATATCCTTTAACACAAAACATGATGATTATTCATCTCTCAATCTCGGAGACCAGGAAGATTGTGTGTAAAATATTCTTTCGAGCCTCAATTTTGAATTTAAAATTGAGGATTTGTGGCTTTAAGTCCATGTATATTAGCCTTAAGGACGTCAAGCTTTTAATCTTTAATCTTGTGGGCTGCAAGGTGGACACTGAAAGATTTGAGACAAAAAACATTTTACAAAATATATTTTTGGGTCTGTCAAAATTAAGATGCATCTATTAATGAAATAGATTTAACATTAATTTTCTTATATTCATATAATATTAAAGTACTTCCATAGTTTTTAGCAAAAAGAAAAACACAAATAAGCATATTTAGTTTTGTAGGAAAAACTATTTTAACAATTTGCTTTCCAAATTCTAAAACTATTAATACATTTTAAATAGTAATTTTATATTAAATACATTTTAAAAATTTCGTTTATATTAAATAATCAGTGTTGTAAACACTGCTGCTTAATGTTTTTTGTTGTGGAAAACAAAATTTCTTCAGGATTGATTTATTTAATTAAATTATTTAAAAGTATTATTTTAATAGAAATCTCTTGTAACATTATTATACATGTCTTTTCTGAAGGATCATGTGACACTGAAGACTGGAGTAATGATGCTGAAAATTCAGCTTTGATCACAGCAATAAATTACATTTTACAATATATTCAAATAGAAAACAGTTCTTTTGAATTGTAATACCATTACACAATATTACTGAGGTGAAGTATTGTGGAGCACATAACTGCAGCCTTGGTGAGCAGAAGAGTCTTTTTTCAGAAACATTTAAAAATCATAATGTTTCCAAACTTTTGACAAGTACTGTATATTTCACAAAAATTCTCTCTTTATGGGATAAAAAAATGACAAGTACCTAGATATGTTCAACCTGGCCCACTGATTCAATATTATCTGAATGCAGGAATTAATAAGTTAGAAAAACTGCTGTGCACCTTGACAATGTCATTGACGTTGAGCACCGCCTCGGCCCACCTGGCGGCATCCGAATGCTCTTTTAAAGCTTTTTCCTCCTCATCCAACAGACACTCAAAGATGGAGGAGATCTGAGACACCTGGAGACACAAACATGAGATAAAGCAGAGAAAATGCACATTTGTGACCCTGGACCACAAAACCAGTCCTAAGGGTCAATTTTTTAAAAATTGAGATTTATACACCATCTCAAAGCTGAATAAATAAGCTTTCCATTGATGCATGGTTTGTTATGACAGGACAATATTTGGCAGAGATACAACTATTTGAAAATCTGGAATCCGAGGGTGCAAAAAAAAAATCTAAATATTGAGAAAATCACCTTTAAAGTTGTCCAAATGAAGTCCTTAGCAATGCATATTACTAATCAAAAATTAAGTTTTGATATATTTACAGTAGAAAATTTACAAAATATCTTTATGGAACATAATCTTTACTTAATGTCCTAATGATTTTTGGCATAAAAGAAAAATCTATAATTTTGACCCATACAATGTATTTTTGGCTATTGCTACAAATATCCCCGTGCTACTTAAGACTGGTTTTGTGGTCCAGGCAGGGTCACATATATTCTCCATTCCAGTTTGATGATCAGGGTGCTGAAGTCTGGCACCTCTCTGAAGAACACGTCCGCAGGCGTGAGGTTGGACGGTATGTCGGTGTTGCTCTTCTTCAGTGCCGACAGGATGGCCGTGTTCACCAGCTCTGGATGCTTGGCATGATGGTTCTTCAGCACGATGGCAGCTGAGAGCTTCTCCGCATGTTCGCATAGCAAGAGTCGCGTGGCCATCGGGGACATGCGCACCGCTGTGGAAGTGAGGCGGTCTAGAAGACCTGTCTGTAGAGCAGACAGAAAGAAAAAGCATTGCTAAAGGCTGTGAAGAGGATGAAAGAGTGTCTCATAGCTTGTGTGTCTGATGAGGAACCTGAAGCAGAAAGTCCATGAGGCAGCGGTGAGCTTTCATCTTATCCTCCAACTGATGCAGCAGGATCAGAGACGTCAGTGTAAATCCAGCGCCCTCTACAGGACAAAACACACAAACGTACAAAAATACCTCTGGATTTACCATATGAAGTTCAACTTTTAACTAATTTTTTTTTACACTCCAAGTGACAACACATATGTGGAATATTCTCCACAATAAACCACAAAAACAAACAAAAAAAATCACAATGTGTCTGATTTTTTGTGACACAGCTGGCTCATGTATTCAGAAAAAAAGCTAAATAATTTAAAAAAGATTATTCTACAAAAAAAAGGCAATAGTATTTATTAAATATGTTGCATTTTTTACGAGGAATTATATTTTAATTTATATAAATAACTCTATATAAATAATACTAGCTGCTGTCAATGATAATCGCACCATAATAAAAGTTTTTGTGTACATAATTTCTATGTGATAATGGTATAGCTGTTATTATGTATAACATATCTAAATACCCAAATACATGCAGTATGAATTTAAGAAAAATTAGGGTTATAGAATAAAATATTTAATATATATATAAAATATAAGCATATGAAATATCTTAAATGTATATCATCTATTAATATGTTCATATAGATACTGTAGGTGTGTAGTCATATACCATAATTATAAATATACAAACCTATATTATGGAATCAAAAAAACTATTTTGGATGTGATTAACCTTTGACAGCTAACGAAATTAATTATGGAAAACAATTGAATCTACTTTGGTAAATATAATGTAAATATAATGTATTAACTAATAATATAACACATGATTATGTAATAAGATTTCGTAATAAAAATATTTACATAAAAATAACAACCAAAATACACTTAACTGATTGTATAAATTTTGGACTGTTTCGATGAAGTTATAATTTATGGGGCAAAAAGAAAGGTTTTCTCACCGTCAGGAACAGACTCGGCCCAGCGTGGGTCACATGCAGGGAAGTCATCCACCAGATCCAGGTCAATCTGGGTCACGATGGCATCCAGCTCTGCACCTCCCTCTCCGTCGCTGGGGAAGAGCTCGATCACCATGCTCTGAGTTCCTACAGATCATTTCCGACTGCAGGCAGAGCATCTGTGAGCGGGAGGTCACTGACTCGACACTCACAAACACAAGTGAAGGAAAAAACTCAACCGGCAGAAGCTGACATGGAACAGCTTTGCTTCAGCAGCTTAGTTCGTACGCCTGCGGACACCATGGTCATTGTAGGTGGGTGGCTTAATGGGGTACCCTGACAAGATACTTCCTTGGAATACTATTAACAATTAATAAAGTATACATACATGCATATAAGCTAATAAATATTTACAAGAAACTGTTCCTGAATAGACAAAAATTGCCAAACAATTTCTAAATTTTTTAAATGATTCAATTTTTTTTTACTATTTCTAGTTATCGAAATATCTATTTGTACAGAGACTAGGCCTTAATACACCGAAAAACTGAACCGCTAAACATATATAATAAACACAACACCGCCCAATATAAGAAACACTTTAAATTGATTAAGTTTACATAATGGGTGGCCCTAAAAAACAAATGATGTACGTCACTTAAATTAAAATATTATAAACTCTACATACATATAATTACCAGACAATAGTTCCATGACGCACAAAAATCAAAAAATATGTACATGATAATGTTTACATTTACCAACTTTCAATTATAATGAAGGCCAGTCTCGTTATACATGACCAGTTTGCCAGATACAGTCATGAATCACAAAAACTGCCAAACAATTAAAACTGACCTTTTTTAAATAACCTATTTATATTTATAACATTAAATAAGTTTATAAAGTGCATGGAAAAGAAAACAAAATCCTGATTTCTAAATTCTAAATTATCTTGGAAAAATAAAGCTATTATATTTTAAAATTATACGGAGTCTGAAGAGTGACAAATATTTTTGATGGTCTAGCTACTGCAACAAACACCCAGACAACAGTAAAATGTATTTATATTAGGGCTGCACGATAAATCGTATGCGATATTTAACGTGCATCTTGTCAGAAAGCCGGTTCTGTAATCGGATGTAAATCTCCATCACGTGCGTGCTTTTACATTGAGCAGCATTAACTACACAGAACCGTTGTTCATTGACTAGCTGCGCCAAACCACGTTCATATTCGTGCAATTTTTTGCGCAGCTCGTCAGAGAACAACGGCTCTGTGTAGTAAATGCTTCTCAATGTGAAAGCACGCACGTGATGAAGATTTACCGCTGATTACAGAACCGGCTTTCTGACAAGATGAGCGTTAAATATCGCATGCGATTTATCGTGCAGCCCTATTTAACATATATAAAAATTATGTGTATAAAATATTATTAGGCCTCCTTTAAGTGAATTGGGTCCAGACCTCGGGTCCAGGTCCAGCCACTGAGGTGCAGAGCGAGTCCTCCATGGTCTCAGGCAGCAGGGAAGCACTTTCTCTCGCTAAAACAGCAACCAGCCCGCTGTTCTGAGAGAAAAACACCGGCAGACCGGCACATACCCCACCGCCTCGGATGCGGTCACCTGCACAACAGGCAAAACAACAGAGATGAACTACAGGAGGAAGACCAGCCACTTAATTTGTCTTCTCAGTCCGAGGGCTGCACCTGGAGAGCTGAAGGAGATCTTCTCTTCGGCGAGTCCTCCACGTCCAGTTCCAGTGCTGCAGGTGAACACCAGCTCCTCATTATAGAGGTACGCCGCTGGACTCCACGGATCAGGCAACACCAAACGCGTCTTCTGAAGCTCCTCCTCGCTCTGACGCACAAAACCAGAGCTCAGTTCATTCAGTTCACAATCCAGGAAGAGATTCAGATCATTTGAACGCTGTACCTGGAAGGGTGGGTTGTATTTGGTGACCTCCACAGTGAGCAGGTCTGAGGACGGCGCTGTGCTTTCTGCAAGAGTGACCAGGCAGAAATACGCCACACATGGAGTGTTGCCCGGATGCCACGCTGCTGCCAACACCACCAGCCCCACTCTGAAGAGACACACAACATGTCACTGCATAATACTGCCAATCCTGCATGTACTGTGCATTACAGATTAATCTGATGATTATTCGGTTTCATATTCAAAAGACTCACTTGCTGTACTGCATGTCCAGATAAGAGACATTCACTCCTTTCTTGATCTCAGAGGAGTTACTTTCTGAGTCCTATAAGACAAGTCAAGGATATTAATTACATAAGCACACATCTATATATGACATATTAAGAAATTTTAAGAAATTAATACTTTTATTCAGCAAAGATGCATTCAACTGATCAAAAGTGCCAGTGAAGACATTTATTATGTAACAAAAGATTTCAAATCTGTTCCTTTGAACTTTCTATTCGGCAAAAATCTTGAAAATAATAATGTATTATAGTTTCCACAAAAATATTAATAATCACAACTGTTTTCAAAATTGATAATTAGAAATGTTTCTTGAGCAGTAAATCAGCATATTAGCGTAATTTCTGAAGGATCATGTGACACTGAAGACTGGAGTAATGATGCTGAAAATTACAGCTTTGATCACAGAAATAAATTACACTTTACAATATATTCAAATAGAAAATGTTGACTGTGTTTTTTGTTGAAGGTTTTACTGGTAGTTTTTTATCAAATAAATGCAGCCCTGGTGATCATAAGAGATTAAATTAAAAAATAAACTATTTTGAGCACTAAAATAAAGTACAAAATATAAAAGCTGTGTTGCTCCTTTCACATGCAAATAGGGCATTTGGGGCACAGCAGCAAAAAATATTTCTAAAAGTCAGAAAACGGGTAGAAAATGGGCATTAGAGAAAACAAATATTACCGTTTTTTCACAAAAACGTTACTATTATACACTACCAGTGAAATGTTTGGAATAATTCATATTTTAAGTGTTTTTTTTTTGTTAAATGTCTTTTTCTTCTTCTGTTAAACAAGGCTGCATTTATTTGATAAAAACAGTAAAAACTGTAATACTGTGAAATATTATATACAATTTTAAAATAACTGTTTTCTATATGATTATATTTTTAAATGTATTTTCCCCCTTGCAATCAAAGCTGAATTTTCAGCATCATTTCTCCAGTCTTCAGTGCCTTATGATTCTCAGAAATCACCTTAATAGTGATGATTGCGGATCAAGAAACATTTCTGATTATTATCAATTGAAAACTGTTGTGCTGCTCGAAAATTTTTGTGGAAAGAAAACACAGACCCCTTTAAGCAATCTGCTCTGGTTCTATGCCATGACCTGAATTTTTTATATCAGATGTTCATAAGAGCATGTTAATTCTAGACGCTCCCAACAAAGGTTTCTGACCCAGATGGCGTTGGTGATGCTGTCTGTGATGATCTGACTGGTGCTCCAGCTCAACACCTGCGTCTCACTGTTCTCATCCACCTCCCATTGACTGAGGCCATACGAGCTGAGAGAGTACAGACAGCCGGTCTCCTTCACCCAGAGCACACTGAACACCTGAGGAGCAAAACGTCCCGTCAGAGTCTGAACACATGATCTGCTTCCACCTCTAAACAACACTCGGTACTGACCGTGAGGTCGGCCGGTTGGCCGCGGATGCCGAACAGGCTGGAAACCCTGCGTCCGATGCCAGACAGCATCCCCTGACCCTGCTGAACCGGTCTCTGGTGCAGTTTACCGGAAGAGTCCGGAGCGAGCCGGAGCAGGTGACCACGGTAAGATGACACGATGAAATTCCCGCCCTGAGACAGCAAGAGAAAACAGCTCATGGAAGAGACTAGGGCTGGACAATATGGACAAGATTTCGGTCGATACGATATAATTCCAAAATAGATATGAACAATATAAAAAAAAAACTAAGAAAAACTGCTTTTAACTGATTGTCATTCTGTATTTTTGTGTTCTAATTTGGATTTTTGTCTTTGCTTGTGTTGTAAAGCGCTTTGAGAAAGTACCCTTTTAAAAACACTATACAAAATACATTTTTTATTATTAAGAACGCCCACAACGGATGTCTGTACCTACAAGCTTCTGAAAAATGAATTTGCCAAGTCTATGAACCCTCCTCCTATAAAACTAGGCCTATATAAAATTTTAGAAATAATAATGGTAGAAATAAATTAATGTTCACCGTGTATGGTATTTCGAGCTTCATGCAAACAAGAAATGGGAAATCACTGTCAAATAAGCATAAGACTCTCAGATGACTTAATGTAAATATCTTTAACTTTAAACTATAACAGGCTGATTATTCTTATAGATGGAAACAAAAGTGCTGCAGCCGGAAAAGAAATATGACAAGTGCCTCGAGTTGCTGACGCAGAAAACAGAAAAAAAGAGTGCGCACCAACAAAACCACATTCATGGAGGCAGGTCTATGGAAAATGCAAATTGATTCTTGCCAGCAGGAGGCACTTTTGGAGCGGCAGAAAGATCAGTTTCTCCGGTAACTGCTGTAATCAAAGCAGCTCCGCTCTTGAACGCTTCTTTATCAGATCAAATGAATATGCCATCGAAACTTTTCTGAAGACAATTGGTTCCCTTCAAAGATACATTCTTATAAAACACCCGCGACGAGTTTTGATTTTGAAACGTGCAATGCTCATGTTTATTCAAACGCCACAAATAAATCAATGCATGAGAAACACTGGTAATATCGAAATATCGGAAAGGTGTTTAAAAATCATATCACCATTATTAAAAAATTATATCGCGATTATATGATACTGAATTATTGTCCCAGCCCTAGAAGAGATTGAAAATAAAACGCTCGCCACTCGCGTCTGCCTATTGCACACCTTTATGCTGCCAACGTAGTTGCACAAACGTCCACCAAGATCAGAGAAGTTCAGTGGAGGTCCCGTCGTGAGCGACGGGCCAAAACCGAGCCGCAACCATCTTGGGACACGGCCAATGCATGCTCGCCTGGAAAACATTTGTATTCATGTTGCATTAGAAATCTACTGATAGGTAATGTCGAGAGCGCATGACCGCACCTATTGTGGCTGCAGCAATCGAGGGAATGGAGGAAAAGGATGGAGATGAGATCAGGCTCGTACGCAAACTCAATGCAGGGCAGCCTGGAGGTCTTTTACACCCCGAACAGGCTGCACCAATGACAGCAAGAGACAGGTGTACAGGCAAATTATTCAAGAATTGTGTCCTCTTTCTGACCCTTGCCACAGACTTGAGGACACTTTCCAGAGATCAGCCGTTCTCCCCAAAAACCATCCAGGCCCAGCCGGACGCTCCACTTCACAGCAGATTCGTATTCATTCCACTGCAAGACTGGCCAGCAGATATAATGATGAAACCTGCACACCGTATATCCAGGGACTACCTCTAACTCTAGCCACTCTCTACTCTAAAATCTATTTTATATATGTTTTCTTTAAATAAAATGTTTATTATATATATGGACGTGTGTTGTGTGTGTACATATTATATATATATACTAGTAAGTGATGTCAAAATGATTAATCGCGCCCAAAAATAACAGTTTCTGCTTTGCATAATAGAGTGCACTGGTATATTATTATGTATATTATAAATACAGAACTACAATTATTGAATAATATTTACATGTATTACATTATATTATTTATATTATATAAAAATCTTTCTATATAAACAACATTTTTCTGAAATAATACATGCAATGTGTAGTTTTATATAGCATAATAAATATTACAGCACACGACACATTCTACATTAGTCCTAATTATGCAAAAAACTTTTATTTTGGATGCGATAATCGTTGACAGCACTTGACTTGCGAGACTAGTCATAGCACTAGGGCTTATCATTGCCCTTTTGTTGGTTTGATTGCGTCATTGTCATCATTTTGGAAGCGCTTGGATAAAGCATCGCTAAATCTGTCCCAGAGATTGCTAGGCCAAACCAATTGTATGGCGTAACAGAGACATGGCGCTACTGAAATCCAAGGGACTTGGCAGTTTGATTACAATTCCATATCGCAATTTGGAAACAATGCTTCACATCGGTTCGAACGCTGAAGGCTCCATCACTGGGGAACGCGTAAGACGCCTGCAAAGGTCACTCGTGAGACAGCTTCACTCAGGTTTTTAAAACACAGCCTCTTTAAAGTTAAAGACCCCAACTTTACCGTCGGCCATGGTTCAGCGCCTCCAGGACGTTGACAGAGCAGAGTGATCCGACAAGTCCTGATTACGTCAAAAGATGTATACGCATCGACGACGCTGCATGACTCTGGTCCGTAACCTCGGCTGGGAGTGGATCTGGAGGAAAGAATAGAGATACGACAAATCAATTTAAAATAATAAAAGCGAGCAGAAAATGGTTATTACATTTACGTTTTATGGAATAACTACCTTGTTTTTCTTTTACAGAAAAAAAGACACAGAACAAGTTTGCGTTATGTAATGATAAAACGTAAATAAATTCAGATACACATAGAGAAAAGAAATATATTACTCTTCTTTTATCTAGAACAAAATAATTTAAATATAAAGATGAAGAAATGTACTGCAAATATATTTTATTCACACTGCAAATTAAAAAAAAAGTCACAAAGTACTGTGACGGTATCAGAAGTACGTTACTGATATGTAACACTGTAATGAAGTGTATAGAATTATCATAGTATGTACCTGCCTAATTTATATGTCCACAGAAAAACAATAGAGTGTGTATGTGTAGTAGCAACAGTAGAACTGGTAATGCTCGTCCCCTCCTCTGCGTTTACCTCTGCTGTACCGGGCGGTGAAGCCGAGCGGCGTGGAAGAGGAACAGCAGCACCGCTCTCAGAGCGCCGGTCCAGCGGCGCAGCTGCGGCCTGAGCGCGGGTGCCGCGGGGACGGAACATAATGCGACGGGACTGTTTACAGAGAGGGACTGAAGGCATTCCGACACAGACGGAGAACGCGACGAAAACATTTGGACACACCGTTTACGCGCGCTCACTACCGCCGAGGCGCACCCGATAGTGCGTCATGCGCAAGCGCATGCGCTAATGCTGCCTGATCGCAGAGGCAGCCCTTTCATAACCCTTTCTACACATTGAAGGAATGTTGCTTGGCCACGACTAAAACTGATTATCGGCGTCAGCTTGGTTACCGAACTCTTCGTCTGGGGCGGGGTGTTTCTTCAGTCGTTTATTGGGAAATGTCGTGCATTCAAGCTGTGCGTATTATACTGTATTTACATTCGAACCGATGCTTAATTAGTCAAATAGTACATAATTAAATCTAAGCTGTTTTTGTATGCATAAAATGTATCCCGGGCCAATATTATATAAGCCATAATGTCTCCTTTATTTCTATACTTACACTGCAGCACTTATCAAGCTCCATGACTGCAAAAATAAAAAGGAGACATTGTAAAAAGATAGTAAGAAGACAAAGAACCACGTAAAAGATTACTTGTCGTTTGGGAGATGTAAAGTTACTTTAGTTATGTTTTGTTTATGTTTGGAGACATGCAGATTTATGAATGGCGGGAGCGCCTTAAGGAATTGCACGGCAAATGTATATTAACAGTCTCATTAAATAAAAAGAAGTGCACCTTAAAAAAATCTTATTAATCACTTTATAAGATAGGTTGTATAAGAGATTCATGGAAAATACAAGATTAGTTATATCCCTTTAGAACTTACTATATCAAATATCAGAATGTTTCATATTATATAATGTAATATGCCTTTATATTTTCATCTTCATATGTATAACAAATATGTATGAGAAAAACAAATCTACACAAATACTGAAGTAGACCGTCTGTTGCTCATCATGTATTTGTAGTTGTTTGCGCGGTGGATGCGCTAGATGGCGCAGTGCAGCACCAGGGATCTCAGCGCGCTCGCAGCGGAGGCGCAGAAGAAGAGAGAGAGCGCGACTAACAGAGCTCCTCTTCCGTGGCTTAAACAGCGCTGTTCTCTAGGACTGTCACATGCGGATTATGCAGTAGGTGTTACACAGCTCTACTAAAGTGCAAAACGGATCTAAGACGCGGCGAGTTGAGTGTATTTGAGATCACAGTGCGCTGCAGGATCCTGAGCAGTCTTGATTCATTCAATGAGTTTATTTCCTAAATCTTATCTGAAGATGACTAATGAATTAATATGTGGCTGCACTGCACAGAAAACCAACCCGCCTTTACGGTCTGTGTCTCAAATCATAATGAGCTACCTACCTAGGCAGCAATATTGGGGCATTAAAGTCGTGTTTAACGTCTGAATTGAATCGAAGCTGAATCAGATATTGAATCGAAGAGTGTTCGAACGCCTTTATGATGCTCACAAATTAATCGAACGTTCGAATCGAATGTTGATTCACATTGAAGATTCGTGCTTGCTGATAAAAAGCGATTCAAATAATCCAAAAATACGCATGATTTCCTATAATCGAATCATGTATGCAAGCATTCCCGTGATTCGCTAAAATCAAATCAAATATTCGAGCGCATACTCACGATTCCCTAAAGTCCAGTGATATTGTCAGTCATGCTTATGGTGTCCTAAAATCTTGAATCAAATATGCGAACATGCTTGTGATGACGTGAAATCAAATCAGATGTTTTGAGCGCTCATGATTCTCTACAACTGAATCAAAGGGGTCATACGATGCGATTTCCGTTTTTCCTTTCTCTTTGGAGTGTTACAAGCACTTGATCTGTAAAGTTGCAAAGACTAAAGTCTCAAATCCAAAGAGATATTCTTTATAAAAGTTAAGAGTCAGCCACGCCTACCTAAAACGGCTCGTTCTAACACGCCCCCACATGTCTACATCACTATGTGGGAAGATTTGCATAACGCCGCCCAAATGTTCACGCAAAGAAAAAGGTGTAACTTTTATTCTCGCTGTAATATTGTTGCCGCCGCCATGTCGTGAAGGCGTTGTGTGTTTCATTGTGAAAGCAAAACTATTTTGTTTTGTCTTCCAAAAGAGGACACGACTAGAAATCAGTGGTTAAGTTGTATTTACAACACTGTTCCAGAACAGTTCAACCCATATATTCAGATGTGTGCAGCGAATTTTATGGAGGACTGTTTCTTGATCCTGGAAGAGTAGACTACAATGCCGGCTGTTCTGACTCAAAGACTGTCAGTACGTTTTTTATATTTGCCATTGACGATTCAAACGTGAGTTTGAGCAGTGTAGAGTAGCGCTTTGTTTGTCATTTCTCCGATCACAAATGCAGGACAGGGTTTTATGTGACATTATGTTTATGAAATGCACGTAACGTGTAAAAAGACAGTATAAGTCATTTATAATCTGTAATTATGTCCCCACTGGATGCTACAAATGCTTCGTTTATAATGGGTTTGAATGTTTTGTCTCGTCGCTCTGGCCGGAAAATGGCATCACAGTATGGTAAGGGGCGAAACATTTCCGTCACACGCTTGAGGTATTTCGCCAATCACAACACACTGGATAGCTTGCCAATCACAGCACACCTCGCTTTTCAAACCGATGAGCTTTGTAAAAATCGACGCTTTTCTGAAAGGCGGGGCATAGAGGAGAAAAATTAATGTACAGTATGGGGAAAATAATGTGGGTTTTTTTTTTTTTACTTTAAACGCATATAAACACATTTCATTAAACAATATACACCAAATAATGGTCATTTTTAGCAGAATATTATGACCCTTTAAAGCGCTGTTATGATCACTAAAATCGAATGATCATATTCAGGCACTCATATGATCTCTAGATGAACAAATATTTGAGCAATTTATGATTATCGGTAAACTTTATTTTAAGGTGTCTTGTTCAAGGTAATATATAGTTAAGTACTGGGTAATTAATTAACTAAATGTACTAATGTAGGGTTACTTGCATTTAATTATGCATAATGTATTGTTATTACAATAGTAATTACATGCAACGTGTAACAAGGACAACGTAAAATAAAGTGTTGACCATTCTCTGAAATCGAGTAATTCAAAAATAATTTTAAAATATTTGAAGTACTCTTATGATTCTCTAACACTAAATCAAATATTCAAACTTATGATTCCCTGAAATCAAATAAAAAATTCAACACGCTTATGATGCCCTAAAATCGAATTAAATATTCGCGCACTTTTATGATTACCTGAAATCGAATCAAATATTTCAAGCACACTTATGATTCTCTGAAAGTGAATAAAAGCATTCTTATGATTCCTTGAAGTCAAAACAGATATTCAAACCCTTTTTTAATTCACTGAAAATGAATCAAATATTCAAGCACTTTTAATTTTCTAAATTCAAATAAAATATTCTCGAATGCTTATGATTCTCTAAAATCGAGTCTAACATTCAAATTGACATGAAGTGTTTTGAGACTCAGCCAGTGAATGCTGTGAAGTCATGCATTAGGCTGATCTTACACGGGACAACTTTTTGAGCAATTTTGCCGGGGAACTTTTTTTGAGCAATGTTGCTTGGGCACTTTTCCATTGAGAATGGGTGACAAATTTCTATCTGGATATTTTAGATCGGTCGTTGGCCCTGTGTCTCACCTGGTTGCCCATTGATGGCAACATTTCCCAAAGTTGCCCAGTGTAGGTCATCAGCCTTAGTCTATATGTTGTTGTTGTTGTTTTTTTGCATTGCGCAGCATTAATGGCTGCTTGAACAGAGATATATGAGGCTGTGTGTGTGTGTTACGTGTCTCCACCAGGAGATGAAGCGGGTGCGGACGGAGCAGATCCAGAATGCGGTGAGCCAGTACCTGAAGAGGAGGCAGTACATAGACACAGATGGGTCTCTGAAGGGGGCCAAACTCTCCCAGTCCGCTGAGGAGCTGGCAGCCAGTCTGACAGGTGACTGCACTTTAAATCAACACGATCTTTAACTCGGAATGATTTCACATTTCTCTCTCTTTCTGCTGTGAGCAGTTCAGACGGAGTCCAGCTGTGCGAATGTGGTGTCTGCAGCCCCGTGTCACTCTGACCCGCAGCAGTACGAGACCCAGTTCTCCAGACTGCGCTCCTTCCTGCAGGGTGAGAGATCAACTCCTCACAAACGCTTTCCTAATAGAGACAGAGAGCACTTAGGCCATGTCCACGGGGGGAAACAACCCAACCCTCTCCATTGACTTTGTATTGCGGGAAGCTGCCTCCTTGTAATTTCTGACTTGTAACAAAAAAACAGAACAATGTCTAAAAGCTGCTGTGTGCCAAAGTGTACAGCAAACAAGCTAAAAAACCCAGAACTATGTTTTTATAAGCTGTCAACCCAAAAAACAAGCGTTTAAGGACTCAAAAGTAGAGCGCAACGTGTCATATTACTCTGAGAACTGCGCCCACTGGAGGGAAACGTAATCTGGTTTTAACAGCCGTTTTCTGTGTTTCAGATGCTGAAGCACTGTTAGTGAAGGAGGTGAGCGGCGTCTTGTTTCCGCTCTTCCTCTACCTGCACCTGGACATGGCGCGGTGTGGCCTGAAGGGGGCGGTAGACTCGTTTTACAGTCGCTTCCACTCATTCTTCCAGCAGGACCCTGAGCAGAAAGCAATCGTAGACCTGCTACGAGGAGCCGTCACGCCTCAGGTCAGTTAATTTACTGTTAAAAACTATGTTTTACGATGAGACTGACCAAGTTTAATTTCCTATCTTTCTTTGTGGCACTGATTTAAATGCTTCCATAAAGTGTCAGTTACTCAGCAAATGCACAAATTTTGTTCTAAATTGTTACATTATCACTGAAACTGCTTCTTGTGTTTGTTAGGAAGAGGGAGAAACCAATGTTTGGAATGAAATATTAGTGTACTACTTTCTGAATACTTTGTAGTGCACGCTGTATACTGCATGTTATTATTAAAAACATAATTATCGTAACAGTGGGAATTATGCCACAATTATGTCACTTGACCCATCATGTGGAGTGATGTGCAATTATTAAATTTATATTTATATAACTCGCTTATTTAAAGGAGCACAGTCAGTTTTTTTTTAAAGAACTGTAATCGATAAATTAAAGATTTAGGCCATGTCCATACATACATATTTATATACGTACATATATACGTAGCATCTATGATGAACAATTAATTACATATATATATTATATAGATATATATATATATAGATATATATATCACAATTTCTAAAAGGATATAAAACAAATAAAAAAACAAAATTACATATTTAATTTATTATAATTTATATTGGCATTTGTAATCATAGATTTTTATTGACTTTAATATTGTATGTACACTCAGCCATTCTTTCTTTAGGATTATAACACGCTGATTTTTTTATATATACACAGAACTCAAAAAACAAATTGTACTGTACTATTTATTAATTTTGTATTAAATTTTTTTGTGTTATATATATAATATTATTTATTGTAACAAGTTAAAAAAAACTAAATTTACAATAACGGTAAATAAATAAATAAGAGGTTAATTAAATATAAAAAGTACTGAATACAAAGTAAATAAAATCAAAAAAAAGTGTGTAATAATATATATAGATATTATATATAAACTAACATATACATTACATATCAATATTATATAATTTAAAAAAGTATTTGCTTGATATTTTTTTCACTTGTCTACTGTGAATATAGCTGTAGTACCTAATGGTGCTTAAAAAAAATCATGGCTGACTTCAATTCAATTGTCACAGTTAATAATAGGTGCATTGCATTGTGGGATGCAGTATTTCTCAGCAGCAGGGAAGCTGTCATTCTCCCAGTATGCTGAAACTTTTTATTATTTTTTTCAGGATGTGACCTCAAACCCTAAACTCTGCTCGCTCCTGGATCACAAGTATGTGGTGCACCTGACGGATCAAGCGTACAGCTACCTGCTGCGTTACCTGCAGAGCGACGACAACAGCACCATCTGCTGGGCGCTCGGCACACATGTGCAGGTGTGAGCCTCTTCAAATCACTAAGAACTGAATTCAGCGAGGGAGTAGTCAGAGAAAACCAGTTGACCTACATCACAAGAGTCTTTGTTTTCTTCCTAATTAGTCATTCCTCTCCTGTTGTCTTAGGTGGAGGTGACAGCAGCGCGCAGAACCGACTACCAGCTGTATGGCACAGGGATTGGAGCGGCAAACACAACCTCCACTTCCTCTTCCTCCGCTGCGGTGGAGGGGGCGGAGCGTGTGGAGGTCACGGCTGGGTTACCTCAGAACGAGGCGGCGCTGGAGGCGTTGCAGGACTGCATAAAGCGCGTGCGGGAAGGTGCACCTTCGCTCACCACCGTCTGCTTCTACGCCTTCCAGCACACGGATCAGCTGCTGAACACGGCCGAGGTGTCTGCAGACAGCCGCTTGCTGGCAGCCGGCTTCGATAACTCAGCCGTCAAGCTGTGGAGTCTGCGGGCCAGGAAGCTGAAGGCGGGGCCTCACTGGACCGACGTGTCTAAAATAAGACTGGCCTGTGACGTGCTGGAGGAGGAGGTGAGTGTCTCTCGATTTAGCCAGCTGATCAATCTTATGATATGATGTATATTCATTCATATCAGCAGCACATCTAATGGAGCTTAAAGATAAATTACGGGTCTGGAGAGTTTTAATTATTTTGATGGGTTTTCAGTATGTGTCTGTATTAGAGATGCACCGATTGACCGGCCAGTGGTCGGAATCGGCCGATTTTTCGCATGACCAGCCCGGATCGGTGACCGGCCGGTCAGTCTCACGTCTTGCAGATTCCGAGCCGATCCTTTTATTGCCAGCGGCGCAGACAATGACGTCACAGCCACTTGCACACTCACAGTCACGTGTAAACATGTTGTTTCACGTGAGAATGATTCAAATTGTATTTAAATTCAGTGTAAACGGCGACTGATAATGTATTTATGTCATGCCAGACTCATGCTCATATCTCATGCTCGTTTCTGAATGAATCAGCCGTTTGAATGAATCGGTTGAATGAATGAATGACTCACTCATTAAAACAGACATTTGCCGCCACCTACTGGTGGTTTAGTCATATTTAAAAGTATCATTGCATTTTTTCAACATTTATTTGTGTTTAAAAAAAATATGTAAAACATTAATCTTATAAAATTATTTATGCATTTGAAATTTTGCAGTGTAAATGCATTTATGGCACCTCAGCTTCATCAAACTGTCTGTATAAATGCATCTAATGCCACTTCAGATGCAGCTTCTGTTTCCTTCGCAGTGGAAAGATACGAGTTTGTTAATACTAATTTCATTTGAATGGTAACAACTCTACAGTTTCTTATTATTCTAACTGAATTAATTGAAAGAAAGTAAGAATTTGATGTGAAAGATGACACATTTAATAAAGTTAGGGGGGGAAAATGACCATTTATAAACATAGTAGGAAATGACATCTGTTTTGTTACATACAACAACTCATTTTAAGTTAACTAATTCTTCCTCTTTCCAGTCACAGAGCACTTTATTTTGAGAGTTGTTTAAGTGAGAGAAAATCTGTAACTTAGTCCAGATTGGGGGAATTGTAATGTTTAATAATTTATTATGTAAATAATTTTTTCCATTAAAGTATAGATTTTTGTTTGTATATGCAGTCAATTATAGTCTTGAAGGAGAAAATTCGGAACAATCGGCAACAATCAGTACGGGCACAGGTTACATTACAAATAATCGGAAATCGGAATCGGCCAAGAAAATTGCAATCGGTGCATCTCTAGTCTCTATTATTTGACCTGAAATAGTTTACAAGGATTTTATTATATTTATTTTCTTTGTGTATTTTTTTAAGATTCACTTTGACAAGAGTCTTTTCAAGCAGAAGTCAGAAGTCTAATTACATTGTAATTTTACAATGGACTTTAAACACTTATACACAGACTAATGTATTTTTGATTTTAATTTTAGCACTAACATAAAACTAACTTGCTAGAAATAGCAAATATACATAATAGAGACATTTTAAAACTTTTTTTTGCAAACTGAAAGAACTAATAAATGAAACTAAATCAAGGGAACTTTGCTCCCGACCATGGGTGCAGCAGGCGCAATGATATTAAGCAGCACCTGAAAATAGGCTAACTTCCGTCAACAACCAACGTGACCAAACGCTTGCACAGGGAGCGTGATGGGAACTCTTCAGTCGCTGCGTAATATCATTGCGCCTGCTGCACCCATGGTACGGCAGCAAAGTTCCTGGATTATTACGCCGGAATGAGAGTATAATTCCTAGCCATATCAGCCTAGAAAATAACAACTCTTCATTTTCCGTCGGTCTTAGTACACCATGTAACTACCGAAGAGTCAAGTTTTAAATAGGAAAAATATAAAAACTCTTTGGTCATTTTTGAGCGAGATGATAACGGTCTAATCAGATTCAATGATCTATGCAAAGCTACAGCTAAAAGTGCTACCGCCAGACCCGGAGATCGGCTTAATGGATTCGAAATGAAAACTGTAAAACTCAACTGTTTAACTCTAGGGGAGTGGAAAATGAGCCTATTTTCAAAAATAATGGAGTGTTCCTTTAAATTGATAGTTCATGTGATTTTTATATTCAACATAAACAATCAAAACATATTGTAAAATAGATTAGAATGGTTCAAAATCAGATTAATTGTATGGCATATCGATCTCTTTACTATAGTGAGTCCGGAGGCACAAAAAACAGTCATAAGAACACAGTTATATTTGTTGCAATAGCCAACAATACATTGTATGGTCAAAATTATCTATTTTTTTAAATATATTTTTCTTTTATGCCAAAATCATTAGGATATTAAGTAAAGATGCTGTGTAAATGTCCATGAAGATATTTTGTAAATTTCAATACCATAAATCTATCAAAACTTAATTTTTGATTAGTAATATGCATTGCTAAGAACTTCATTTGGACAACTTTAAAGGCAATTTTCTCAATATTTTGATTTTTTTGCACCCTCAGATTCCAGATTTTCAAATAGTTGATCTCGACCAAATATGGTCCTGTCCTAACAAAACATACATCAATGGAAAGCTATTTATTCAGCTTAAATGCATAAATCTCAATTTAAAAAAAATTGACCCTTATGACTGGTTTTGTGGTCCAGGGTCACATATTTGCTATTATATTATGCACATATTTAAGTGGTTTAAAGTGTTTCCGTCCATCTTGAGTTTTTCACATGTGTCTTTGTTTGTAATCAGGCAGATGACGACGACACCTTGGGCAGTGAGATAAAGACCCTGCGTGCTCACAGCGGCCCCGTGTACCGCACGGCGGGTTCGAGGGACGGACGGAACGGCCTGCGTCTGTTCGGAGGACTCCACCGTGCGCCTCTGGGACCTGAGCAGCTTCACGAACACCGTCCTGTACCGCGGCCATGCCTACCCCGTCTGGGACGTGGACGTCAGTCCCTGCAGCCTCTACTTCTCCACGGCGTCCCACGACCGCACCGCGCGCCTCTGGAGCTTCGCACGCACCTATCCGCTGCGTCTGTATGCCGGACACCTCTCCGACGTCGACTGTGTCAAATTCCACCCGAACTCCAACTATGTGGCGACGGGCTCCACGGATAAAACCGTGCGCCTGTGGAGCACGCAGCAGGGGGCGTCCGTGAGGCTGTTCACCGGGCACCGCGGGCCCGTGCTGTCGCTCGCCTTCTCGCCCAATGGCAAATACCTGGCCTCGGCCGGAGAGGACCAGAGACTGAAGCTGTGGGATCTGGCGTCCGGCAGCCTGTTCAAAGACCTGCGGGGTCACAGCGACAGCATCACCAGCCTCTCCTTCAGTCAGGACAGCAGTCTGGTGGCCTCCGCCTCCATGGACAACTCAGTGCGGGTCTGGGACATACACGGCGCCCACGGCAGCGCCCCCAGCGATGGCTCCAGCAGCGAGCTGATCGGACAGTACACAGGCAGCACTAGCAACATCCTCAATGTGCAGTTCATGGCCTGCAACCTGCTGCTGGTGACGGGCACGGCGCTGGAGAAACAGGAACAGTGAGAGTGTGTGGGGGTCAGTCTCAACAAAACACACCCGGGTCATATTTCACCCCAAAATCTGATGAAATTGTTAGGGTTAATTCAGGATAATTGGCACATAATCTCAATGGCAAAATGTGTTCCAGTTTATGTGAATTCATCCTATAAGTAAAGTGAAGCCATTTAGCACCGTTATTTTTTGGTATGGTGACATTATGACAAACTTGTACCTAAGATCTTATTATTACTGTAATACAATAAACCCCCAAAAAACAATGAGATACTATTTGAATGGTAAGGTATTCATCAGGGTGGTATTTGTTGTATTGCCCTTAATTTGTTGATTCAACTAAATAATTTGGGACATAAGTTTCACAGTTTCAATACAATAAAAATGATTGGACTGTAATACTGTCAGTGGTGTAATACTGTGACTTAATTCTGCATAAATGAAAAAGTAGTTCAACAAATATTACTAATAAATTCATAATTTAGAGCATTTTCATCTTATTAAAGGAAAGACAACAAATACTACCTTGATTTTCATCATCATCATTATTAGTGGCATTACAATAAGAATTTGGGTGACAATTGTCATAAAAAAATAATGTAATCTTAATAGGCTTTATTTTCTTTGCGCAAAATGTGCTTCCATTTTTTTTTCCCCTTGTGAAATATGGTCGGGACATGTTCTTGACGGGTTTTCGTGATATTCACCCATTGTGTTTTGTGAAGTGAGAGTGTTGATATTTTGGTTCATTTTTGTTATGATGTGTGTGTCGATGCCTCTAAGTAGCCTGCTGTTTTCATAAAAATATAAATATTAGATATATTTTTCTGAAAAAAGGTCATTATTTCCATGTCAGTATTTTTCAGTTTGGCTAATTTCTGTTGTAACGTTGCTGTTGTTTGTTGATGGCCTAAGTTTATAAAGGTAAGCACATCCTGGAAGTTCACCAGGAAGCCAGATAAACTGGATTCATCCTAGTTTAGGCAGAAAACAGTCCTGACGAAGCTGTCATCATCCTAGTTTTTATTCCCACAGTCACTAAGGATCGAGTTTAGTTTAACTGCAACAAAACAAACTTCCTCAGGAAAGCTCAAGAAAAAAAACAAATGATTAATATAAATGCCACAGTTTGTCTTTTGTAGCCTGTTGAGCAGCATAACTCATGGATGGACTGAATGACGACTTTCCTTGAATCTGATTTTGCAACCCTGCACTGCACAGTTTTGTATGAAGAAAGTCAAGTTTCTCTGTTTGAAGTTTCCTTTTTGTGTTCCTAGCGGTCAACCACACAATCATGGGATGTTTGTCTTTAACAGTGAAGAGAAAAAAAAAGACTTTTGTATTGTTTGGTTCCTTCAAAGAAATGTTTTTGCATCGTTCTGATACTTGTAAATATATATTTGTAACATTTCATAGTTGTCTGGATCTCATTTCTGAACTGATAACTGCAGTAATACCGTAGTAAAGTTCTCGAGCAGGATCCGATCCACCTCCTCGCACACAGGCGTGGCTGCTTTCACCCAAACCAGTTCTGCTCTTGATGGGTGTGACGCCAACCTGACGAGCCTGTCCGTCGGAAAGAGTGGCTGGATTCATCTCACACACACTCAAACACAAGCTCACTGCTCCAAACGAGCGTTACCAGTGTCCTGTCTGTGGTTTTGGAGCTTGTTTTGAAGATGCCCTACAGCGTGACTCTGCCGAGTGGCTCTGGCCAGGCGACCCTAGTGAACAGCACACAGGGGGACGGGAAGACGTTTGAGCAGCTCCGCCTGGAGTGTTTGCAAAAGGGGAAGCTGTTTGAGGATCCAGATTTCCCAGCCGTGGACGAATCGCTCTTCTTCAGCCAGAGGGTCCCGGTTAACTTTGAATGGAAGAGGCCAGGGGTAAGTGACCCGCAGTATGCATGATGCTGCAAGATGACATTTTTGACTCCTGGATAAGGTGCATACAGTAAGTAGAGTAGGATGAATTGGGTAATCTGACACACTTATTCTCTTTTGAGTTACTGAAATATCAACCAGCACTTGATCACCCAAACAAATGAGACCCCAATCACATGACAAACCACCTGGATTTGATGGAGCAAGATCTGCTAGTGTAGCGGATAACCCTAAAGGATTTTTTCATTCATATAAATTGGCACTGCGGAGGGAATTGTGGGTGAATTTGATGGGGTCTGTTGTAATCTATAAAGCATAAAGTTGACAAATGTCTAGAACAGTCAAATCTGAAGCGTTTCCTTCTCTGTGATGCTCCTCCTGTTCATGTATGGATGGATGTTAGATGAATGAATGGAAGTGGTTTTATGGTTGGTAATTACTAATGGTTTATACACATTCCAAAAACATTAACATAGTTTTTTACCTTTATGGCACACGACTTCTACCTTTTTGTGCAATTTGCATGTTTTAGAATGTGATTTAGGCACTTTAAAACCTGTCATGCAAGTTTGCAGAATAATTCAGGCCTTAAATCAACCTGACTGGCCGTCTTACGAACACACCAGAACTTTATTCCCTAACATGTCACGTTCCTTTAAGTGTCGATCACAGCAGAGGTCATATTTGTGCATAAAGGACATTTATGAAGTCATGAAGCCACTGGAGACTGATGCCATGCAGCAGGTCAGGGATGCCGATGGAATTTTGGCATGCACGGATGCATTGTTTATTTAGTCTTGAGCGATTGAATGGAAAGTGGATGTAGGTTTTATTTAGTTGGAAATA
Organism: Sinocyclocheilus anophthalmus; assembly: GCA_018155175.1. NCBI lineage: Eukaryota > Metazoa > Chordata > Actinopteri > Cypriniformes > Cyprinidae > Sinocyclocheilus > Sinocyclocheilus anophthalmus. The sequence continues at coordinate 524,065 of JADLZN010009506.1, read as the reverse complement.
GACTACTGGGTTGAGTTTAAGAACAGGTTGACAGTAGTTATGAAAAATGATCTAAGATGCTCCACACCCCTCCTTCACACTTGTAAAACTTTAAAAGACCTCTGAATGAAACTACAACTGCATTTCATTCCAGGGCGTTCCTGCAGAGCGACCTTAGATATGCAGTGTGAAGAGTGTGGGCTTGTGTTAGAATACGAACACACCTCACGCAGGCATCATGGGCATTCACACATCTCTCTCGGTCTCTAATCAAACTCTTCATTAGATCTACAGTAACAGCAGATCATGTAATGTGTTGTATCTTCTGGAAATGTCTGTAAAAATAGTAAACACTGAAAATACTGTTGTATAAACAACCTACAGTATCCAGCTCTTCTGTCATTATTGCATTCAGAACATTTCTTTTAAAGGGGTCATCCGATGCTACATGCACTTTTACAAGTTGTTTGAACTGAACTGTGTGTTGGTAGTGTGTACACAACCACCCTATAATAAAAATCCAACCAGTGTTTTTTTTAATCTACTAAAATCTTTACCCCTTTCTCAAATCGAGCCGATCTCAGATGCCTGTCTGTGTGATGTCACAAAAACAGGCCCCGCCCATGATATTTTGATTGACAGTAGCGTTTCAGCACAGATGGACTGGTGTCTTACCTTAGACATGGCCTGAGTGAGCTGTCATCAGTCCGCCAACGTTTCACCTCTGGAGCAGATGTAGACAAAAATTACTCCTAAGTGATTGAAGTGTTCTGTTGTTGGATGTAATAATGAACATAGCAGTCCTCATTTACTCCCGACATCTGAGCCACTGAAGACACAGTGGATTACGTTTGTTTCTGAAGGGAATGCGTCCCCAGAGAGCGTCTCGGAAGAGAGGGGCGGGGTCAGCAGAGCTCATTAACATTTAAAGGAAAATGCTACAAAACAGCTTGCTCTGAAAAGAGCTGTTTTTGACAGGGTGTAAAAGGTGTGTTTTACACTACCATTGAGAAATTGTAACCAAACTAAGTTACAGACTTTTCATTAAGACCCTAAAGAATCATATCAACTTGTTGAAAATGGCCATCAGGTGACCCCTTTAAATAGATGGATGGGGTCGCCGTGATTTTTCCAAGTAAGACATGTTCCTGGATCAACATCTTTTGTTGATCCTGGATCATTACTGTCCAAAAATATAGACTAAACCCAATCCCTACCCCTAAACCTAACCCTACCCATAATTTATTCCTAAAAACAGTGTGAAATGATATCTGATTAACAAGGGTGTGCCCGCCCCCTGGTAGAAGCACACCCCCCTAACCTGATCGTAACCTAACCCCCAACACCGATACTTTCCTGAAAGTTATCCCCAATCTGACTGTGTAAACTTGGATGTTGATCCAGGAACATGTTGTAATTGCTGAAATCACGGTCACCGATGGATAGATAACATGACAGGTGGATGTTATTTGATCAATTGATATTTCTTTTCTCCGATCTCTTCAAATTCAGCAAATCTGCGAGATGGATGATAGATAGAGGGATGGCTTAATGGATGGATGTTATTTGATTTGAACGACTGATATTTTTCCCTGATTTCAAATTCAGGAAGTCTGCAAAGACCCAAAATTCATCACAGGAGGAGCCACCAGGACAGACATCTGTCAGGGGCAGCTGGGTATGTTTTCCTGTCGTTTCAGATTACTCAAATGTTTTATGACAAAATGAAACCCTAATTTGAGCAAAACACTCAATGATAATGACCAAAGAATAAAATAATGGATCAGTGTTGGGGAAGGTTACTTCTAAAAATTATGCATTACAATATTGGATTACTCCATGAAAAAGTAACTAATTGCGTTACTTAGTTACTTTATATGGAAAGTGATACAATGCATTACATTACTTTTGCATTACTTTTTGTCACCTGGGCTGGGCTCGCTTAATTGTTTTTTAATAACAAAAACCCCAAAAGTTATATTTCTGGCAACTTTAAGGGCCCTTTCACACCAAAAGTGAAATTAATAAGCTTCAGGCTGAACAAAGTGCCTCTGCACTTCACTCACGATTGAAGAGAGGTGTCAGTGAATAAATGGGAAAACAAAGTAATTTGTGTTACTTGTTTAAAAAAGCAATTCTGATGTTTTGTTGTAAATGTAAAAGTAATGCATTACTTTACTAGTTACTTGGAAAAGTAATCTGATTACATAACTTGCGTTACTTATAATCCATTAACCGCAACACTGTGATGCATTAACCCTGATCATATTATGATTTACATGCATATTGCCCTTCATGTACGGCCACACAGGAGACTGCTGGTTGTTGGCAGCAATTGCCTCACTGACCCTCCATGAGGACACACTAAAGCGGGTCGTACCACACGACCAGGACTTTGATCGCGGCTATGCTGGAATCTTCCATTTCCAGGTGAGTCCCTCTCTCTGAACTCTCTCTCTCTCTACAGTTTCCCAATGACCTCGAACCCTGACCAAACTCACCTTGTTGTGCAGTTCTGGCAGCATAATAAATGGATGGATGTGGTGGTGGACGACCGACTCCCGTGTGTGAGGAGCAACCTGGTGTTCGTCCACTCCGCTGACAATACTGAGTTCTGGAGTGCACTTCTGGAGAAGGCCTATGCCAAGTATGCACTTGAGTTTACAAAACAAGATACGCCTTGACGTCTTGTCATATCTAGCTTTGAGGAGTCAAACCTGTTTGTGTAAGTCAATCATCTCCTGTGCTTCTCTCTCAGGTTGAATGGCAGCTATGAATCCCTGAAAGGAGGAAGCACCATGGAGGCCATGGAGGACTTCACGGGCGGCGTGGGCGAGATGTACGAGACGAAGAACGCCCCCACAAACCTCTTCCTCATCCTCAAGAAAGCCGTGGAGAGAGGATCAATGCTCGGCTGCTCCATTGATGTAAGCAAAGCTTTGTTGGATTCAAAGTGAGATCAGTAGCCGTTCCTAAATTCCAGATGTTTGTGTTTTGGTATCATTAGATCACAAGTTCTGCTGAATCTGAAGCACAAACCACTACTGGTCTGGTTAAAGGCCACGCTTATTCCATCACTGGAGTGGAGGAGGTAACCACAGCATTTTCATTTCTTTTTTTTTACAGATTCACTCTTTATTTTCTCTTCATTATCTCTTACGTCTTGTCTTGTCTCCTCAGGTCAACTACAGAGGATCAAAGGTCCAGCTGATTCGTGTTCGTAACCCCTGGGGTCAGGTGGAGTGGAACGGACCCTGGAGCGACAAGTAAGCGTCCACTAATGGTGACACTTGAACGAAGTCCATTAGTTAAATATGATCAAAAACTCATAATAGTAGTCAGTAAGAAACATCATACAGATGTTGTATAATTACCTATGCTTCCAACCAATAATTTTTTATGTGATTTCTGGGATATTGCATGAAATAAGTTGAAAATGCACATAAACTCAATTGAGGGGGCTAACGTTTTCATTCAATAAGAAAACATGCACATAAACAATGATGGAAACTCATTTACTGAATGAATTCATGGATGCATGAACTTCATGAACTTATGCTGCCTCAACAGATTGTGTATTTAAAATGATTTGGTTTAATTGCCTCACAGAACTCATATTGTGTTCCCAAACATCAAGCATCCACCCAAAATGCAAGATAACATAACAGTATTTGTTATTGCATTTTGTCTGTGCGCTCTGGGGTGCAAGTCATTTATTATGTAGAAAAAAAGAGCCACGGGCTTCCCCAGTTGCAGCAATTTTTTATTATTTCATTACTGATACTCTTGTGTTCTTTCTTTAAATCTTGTTTTTCAGTTCCAGGGAATGGAACACTATTGACAGTTCAGAGAAGACACGACTGCTGCACAACTCTCTGGATGACGGAGAGTTCTGGTATGTATGACATGGCCCCCATAGTGCTAAGTCTGAATGATGGTACAGTTAACATTGCAGTCTTAGAGGAACGAAAGTGTTCAGGGAGGACTGTATGTTATGTTATGCGAGTGTATAAAGTATGTTATGAAGGGCTTTGAAAGTTAACAGAAGAAGTTCATATCAGGTTGATTGCTCTTAAAGAATGGCTTTCACATGAGAGCCAGGATGATCTGACTCGGCGAGCTCATTCAGATGTGTGGTGTGAACTAACATGACTTGCTGTGTTGCAGGATGGAGTTCGGGGACTTCAAAGCCAACTACGATAAAATTGAGATCTGTAACCTGACCGCAGATTCTCTGTCGGACGACGTTAGCAAGAAGTGGGAAGTGAATCTGTTTGAGGGCAACTGGATCAGGGGCTCCACTGCTGGCGGCTGCAGGAACTACATCGGTCAGTGTCACGTAGCAAACCCCGCATAGATTTCATCATAAAAGTTTGCATGCTGATCCATGCCATCGTTTATACATGAGGCCCAGAAATTTGACTATTTACAGTTGCTTAGACCTGTATTCGTGTTCCTCTTGATCTCAATTTTCCCTTCTCAGACACATTCTGGACAAACCCGCAGTTTAAGCTTCGTCTGGACCATCCTGATGATGGTGACAAGCTGTGCAGCGTCATCGTGGCCCTGTTGCAGAAGAACCGCCGTCGGCTCAGGAAAGAGGGGCTTGACATGGAGACCATTGGCTTTGCCATTTACGAGGTGAGGGAGATGTAATACTGTGTTGGAAGATGGGTTTGAAGAACTTCATGTAGTGCCTCTCACTCCACTGAAGTCTGACCTGCTCACTTACTGTACCCTCAGGCTCCTGATGATCAAGATCACCAGGGGAAGGACTTTTTCCGCTACAACGGCTCTAAAGTGCGGAGCCGCTCTTTTGCGGTCAACTCGCAATGGAGTGGGCCGTGTGCGCTTTCAGACACCCCCTAAGCAACTACATGCTGAGTGCCACACCACCCTTCCAGCCTTGCACCTCGGACGGCTGATTTCCTCTCCCGGGCTTTCTCAGTCGAACCAAGCGGAAACCCGATGTAAGCCATTGCAACAATAATCTCATGTTACTCACCACAATTTATAAGCAATTATTTTCAGCCAAAAATAAAAGTTGTCATTATTTACTCACATTTACTCATGTCTTTCAATAAACTCTACTGCTTTATTTCTTCTAATAACAAGAAACTTTGAAAGAATCTTCATGCAGCTTTTCGTTTTCGGAGTGGAACGGGTATGATGGCAGGCTCCAACACACACAAATGCATCATTGCAATAGTTGACTTTGTGAGTAGTTTTATATGACGCTGCGAGCAGGGGCGCTCGGTGGGAGTTGGGGGGCGCGGTGCTTGTGGGTTGAAGTCATAGAACTTTTTAGATAACGTGAGATTATTCATCAAATATCTTAGTGTGGGCTGTGTGTAGGCATGTCACTCAGTCCTCAATATAAATCAGAAACGGATGCTAACTATAGTTTAACTATTCATTTATCATACATGTTTTGGTGCGGCAGTGCATGTGGAAACACTGTACATAAAAAAAAACCTCACAATGTATTATGAATCAAGGTGGTCATGAAGTATCTTCCTTTAGTCACTCAACGAAGACTCATTATATCCCGTGATTTATTTTTGCCCAAATCACTGTACAGTAATGTGTGTTGTGTTTGCGATGAGATGGCAACGCCATTAAATAGATTCTGCCAGATGTGAGTTGGTTCATTAGATAGTCCTCGCTGGGAGCTGGGGAAGGACGCTCGTTCTTGTGACCATAAACAGGCGCTACACTGACTGTTGGTAGGCTAAAAGTGTGTGTGTGTGTGTTTCTACCTGATCTGTGAAGCCACCCAAGCCGAACCCACCTGAGGAGGAGACAGATGAGGAGAAAGGCCTGAGGAGGCTGTTTGAACAGATCGCCGGATCGGTAAGAAACTAAAACTCCAGTCAACCGTTTACTGCTGGCTGCTGGGTGTTGATAAAAAGCTGATGACAAACTAACAATTAATCAAATCCTAGAAATGTGACATTAAAGTAAACAATACATTTTAAAATAAAAACAATCAAAATAAAAATATGGGGGTGCCCTTTCGGCCAAAAATGAGTTCGCAGCTTTGTGCTTGGGGTCTAGACATTTTGCTTTGTCTACAGTCATTGCCATTGTTTCAGGTAATCAGCATATGTTGACGGTGGATGTAGTCTGTTTACATCGTCTAAATTTGTCGTCCTGCTATCTTTTTCTCTGTTGTTTTTACGGTCATCCTTACTGTCGTTTTGTTCTCTCGTCCTAATGTCGTGATGACAGAACAAGACGACAGTAAAGACGACATTAGGACGACAGAATAAGATGACAGTAAGGATGACAGAACAGGACAAGAGAATAAGATGACATAACAAAATGCACAATAAGGACACTAAAAAAGATTAGAACTACTCAACAGACAACATATCAACTATCACTTATACTGACTTACCTGAACCATTAGTCAATGACTGTAGACAACGACAAATGTTAGTACAAAGCATTCGCTAATTTTTGGCACAATAGAGCACCATAAAAAAGCTTATTTGTCTCATCTTATTCGTTTACCAACCTCATTCCTTTTACTATTAACCGCTAATAGCAATATCACTCAGTGCTAAGTGTTATAAATAGTTGAAATATTAAATTAACCTTAGGGGGGGGGCACTTTAAGTAACTATTTTAGGTCAATGAATATATAATTTTAAAAATATATAGAAGGCAATTTAAAAAACGTATTTTGTTTGTTTAACCACTGCCGTTTGACCATTAACTGACATTAGAGAGCCATGAACATAGAATGTGTTATTAAATTATTAAAGCATTAACAAAGAAGTTAGGCTGGGAAAATGTTTGGGAATCCCAAAACAAACAGACTCGCCCTCCTCTGGTGTAATTGTGAATTACTGTATATTTGACACTGTTCCCTATGTCTCTATGCAGGATAAAGCCATCAGCGCCAGAGAACTGCAGCATGTGCTGAACAGTGTTCTGAGCAGAAGTGAGTCTGTCACCGTTTTCAAGCATTTTAATCCAAAACCTGAAATACCATAAAAAGCCAACATGCAACTGTCTCTCTGCAGGGAAAGAGGTGAAGTTTGATGGTTTGACCCTCAATACCTGCCACAGCATCATCAACCTGATGGATGTATCCTCTCAGGGGCCGTCCATGTGCTATTAGTCTAAACTAACCCACTTCTGCCTCAGGTTTAATTACAAAATCAAACATTAAACCCTATGATGTGTGAGTTTTACATCTTTGATATGTGAGTATTATTGTTGCTGAGTTTTCCTGAACCGAGTGCAGGTGGACAACACCGGAATGCTGGAATTCGAGGAGTTCAAAGTCTTCTGGGAAAAGCTGAAGAAATGGATCGTAAGTTACAGACTCATACATTTACTTGTTAGCTTGTCATCAATGACCATCTTCCAGAATATCACCATATTTCTCAGAATGAAACTTGCGCAGAGAAACTGTAAAGTTGTGTCGTGTGCTGTTGTAGATGCTGTTCCTGTCTTACGATACGGACCGCTCTGGACGCATGTCATCCTACGAGCTGCGCAGTGCTCTTAATGCTGCAGGTAAACACAGTGAATCATTACAGTGCAATTTAAACACAATCATTTAGAAATCAGTGTTTTTTCTGACCTTGTTTGTGTTTTCTTCATTCAGGCATGACTCTGAACAATAAGATTTTGCAGTTGCTGGGTCTGCGGTTTGCAGATGAAAATTTTGACATTGATTTTGATGATTACCTGACATGCATCGTGCGTCTGGAGAACATGTTCAGTACGTTATGACGATGCATTAACTAAAAGTCTTCGATTAGCTCTACTTTTGAGTTGGACTGCAGTGTATTTCTGTGATTTATTTATTTTTCTTTATTATTAATATTCAGAACGTTCCAAAACGTGTGGAGTGTAAATAAAACCTGGTATTTAAATCTGGATTTTGACTTATGTTACAGGAGTTTTCCAGGCCTTAGATAGTCAAAAGAAAGGAGTGATCAGTCTGAACATGATGCAGGTAATACATCTTTTTTTGTACCTTTTAGTAAATGTAAAGAAAGTATTATTTATTTATTTATTTGCAATACATGAACTACAATAGTTGCCCAATTTGTAAAAGATGTAAACTAGTTCTTAGTAGTTTCCTTATTTAACAACTTTAGGCAACATTTTAAGGCACATATTGCTTTCAAAATTCATCTTTCATGCATTTTGAGCTGCTTTCATATGTTTTAGTAAGTAGTGTTACTCCTTTTAATAATTCTAACATGTCAAAGTTATAAACAAATCTTCATTTCTTCACAGTTCCTGATGTTGTCCATGAACATATGAGGATTCAACAAAATCCAGCAGGAACAATGTGTCAGCTGTGCCACTGTGAACACGCTGAACAGTTTTTACACACGCTTTTGTTTGTGGGGTCTTTCCCATTGCTACTGGCTACAGATTTACCTGAAAGGTTTTCTATGATTATTTAGTGAAAACATTCTCCAGTGTTGTGTTCTTGATGGCACGTTTACTGTTATTTTTCTGTGATTTGAGGCATATTCACGCTTTATGGATGTTGCAAGGATTTGTAATAATTGCAAGATGTATTATTCACAGAGCTGCTAAACCGCCAAGTTTTCATCTCGAAAGGTGCATGCATAAATGAACAAAATCAGGAATATAAATGAATAAAAATGACAATCAATTACTGCTGCTATTGTTATTGAGAAGCTGTAATAGAGCGCCCAATTACTGAAATATGTTTAATAAAAAAAAATCTTTGTTTAATATTAAACAAGGTCCACACATTTTGTCAGAGATTCATCACCAGGACAAAAAATTAAAATAAATAAAATGAACTAAATGGGCAGCGTATTACTGGTTAATGAAATTAAACATTTTCAACAAATCAAGCAAGCAAATAAATGAATTAACAAAAATGTAACGTGCCATACGTCAGCGAGCTACATCTAAAGGGGTACAATTTTACATTAAAACTAACAAACAAATTTCTTTCTTTCTTTTCTTGATATATTTAAATGTATAATTATGCGTGCCTGGTGTTTTTTTCCCTTAATCTGAATTCATATATATCTATATTAGTTATAGATCTATTATATTTATATATTTACCTTATTGTTACATTCTGTCTGACCTAAGATGGCCCTTAAATAACATAATTAGACCACTCGGGATAGCACCAAAGCAGAGTTGGGGAAAGTTACTTTTAAAACTAATGCATTACAACATTGCATTACTCCATTAAAAAAAGTAACTAATTACATTACTTAGTTCCTTTTTATGGAACGTTACCTGCTTTACGTCCCTTTGCGTTACTTTTTTAATCTGGACAGGGCTTGCTTTTTTTTTTTAAAAAGTTATATTTTTGGCAAATATAAAAGCCTTTTCACACCAAAAGTGAAATGAATAAACCTCAGGCTGAAGGGAAAGTAAAGTTACGTCCGTACAGTAGAATGCAGAAGAAGACATTTCAACACCCTTCAGCAATAAAAAAAGACACACAAATGTTTGTCTAGAGTAATTTGTGCTTATTAGTACGGTTGATCATCGAAGGTCAGCAGCAAAGACTTTGGTTAATAAACTGGGATTAAATACATAAAGGATATTTGTGTTGTTTAACATTTAATTATTGCAGGTTTGCGTCATATTCTGAGTTGCATTATTTTTATTCATTTTGAGGAATACTGAATCTGTTTTGTTTTTTGTGTGAGTGAGATGAATTAATGCATATTAATATTTATTTTAGAACTACTGTAGCATCTTCTGATTTCTCTCAGCATGGGGACAGGAGAGCTGTCAATCAATAAATTGAAGAAAAAAAAGTAACTTGCGTTACTTATTTGAAAAAGTAACTCAGATATTCTCTTGTAAATTAAAAATTAATGTGTTACTTTACTAGTTACTTAAAAAAAGTTATCTGATTATGTAACTTGTGTTACTTGTAATGCGTTTATCCCCAACACTGCACCAAAGTAACAGGAAACTTATAGTGAGAAAGAAATTATTGATAAGTAACCATTCTGATAAAATAATTGACTAACCCGATTGATACCATTCTTAAACCAGTTTTCAAAAAATAGGGACTTATGTTTATAACAGATATTCTTATTATTCCAAATGAAGGGATTAGTTGGAGAAAAATTGTGTTTGAAAATCATAGACCATGCCAAAAGTGCTTGTTTGTGGAAATTAGAGCGAGCAACAGGGATCTTCTCAATACTGTAGCTACATAATAATAGAACATTCAACCCTCCCAACTGTGAAAAGATATATTGTGGTATAATATTCCAAATACTGGATGGATTTTTCAAGTAATTCCTCAACCAGTTGATTTTAAAGGTATTATTTAACGTTGCAAAGTCAACCAAATTAAGACCTCCGTTACTGTAGCTGTTGGATGGAACAGATTTTTTTGACGTAACGTGATCATTTCTCAGAAATTTTTTTTTTCTTTTTTTTTCTCAGAAATGTTTTTTTTTATTATTATTACTATTTTTTTCTCTCTCTCTCTCTCTCTTTTCCTCAGAAATGTTTTTTTTTAAAATTATTATTACTATTTTTTTTTGTTTCTCAGAAATGTTGAATTTGTTATGGTAGCGTCTTAACGTCGTTAATCAGTCCCTCGTTTAGACTAAACCAAAACTGATTCAGGGGTGTTTCTTCAACTACAACGGTCGCGCCTGGTAGCACTGTCATTTATTCGATCGCTTCAGTATATAATTTCAAATCATATATATACAAATCTTAAATAGCACTATGTATAAATAATACCATGTTGTTTATAACAGATTTTTAAGCCAAGACTATCGCTCCTCCTTCAGTCAGTCGGGATGGTATAGTCCAAAAATGGCCGCTGTTGTCCATGCGTCTCGAGCTGACAGTAGAATTTCTGTTTGATTCTTCGTTGTTCACGTTTCATAACATTGATACTATTAAAGTCACTTCATACCTGTAATACAAACGTTTGGATAATACAGTAACTCGTAAGAATGGTGAGTAACTTCAGTTTTGTTTACATATTTAGCTGTCAGGCTACTGAATCCAGTAAGTGTGTAAATCACATGTTGCACAGTTGGTTATTAAATAACTTGATCATTTAAACACGAAATTCAATTCCTGTGTTCTAAAATAGACTTGTTTCAGTCAAGGTTTATGCTTTAGTTTTGTGTTACGTTTTAATAAGGCAGCAAGCAGTCTTATTGTAATATTAAATGTTTTTATTGTAAAACATTTTGGCCCAAACACACAAAGATGAAATAAAATGAATCCAGAAGTGACTGAAATGATCTTGCGGTCCCAGAATATGACAGTTTTGTGTGTTGGCGCATTATCGTTGTGATCTCTCTGTCTCCAGCCTCACAGAAAGAAGAAAGCCTTCATCAGTAAGGAGAACGCAGTGTCCTTCCATCTGGTGCACAGAAGTCAGAAAGACCCGCTCGCTGCAGACGAGACAGCACCTCAGCATGTCCTTCTGCCCGCTGCCAAGGTATAACAAACACACCAAACAGGTTCTGTAGTGTTACGCAGTACGCATGACACTCAAATATCACCCCTGACCGTGTCACTGAAGTTGGCATTTGTCCCTGCAGGTGGAGGTGGAGAAGAGGAAGGAGGAACAGCGCAACTTCGGAGTGTTTTTTGATGACGACTACAATTACCTGCAGCACCTGAGAGAGGCACCCCAGCCCGCAGAGCTGGTCTCTGCTCCTCGCTTACGCAGAGACGCACGACCAAAACCTGCAGAGGACGAAGAGGATGCCAACGTCCCTGTAAGGCCAGCAGCTCCCCCATGCAGCCTTTAGATCGCCATAAATGACAATTATATGTTCTGCACATGTGACACCGATTGTGTAATTTGTAAAATGTATACTGCACCGGAATAGTCCACACAAAAATGAAAAGACTCGCCCTCGTGTCTTATTAAACCTGCGTGACTTTATTTTTCTGTGGAACACTGCACCAGAAAGATCACCCCACCTTGGTGAAAAATGACCGGCCTACAAAAATGATAAATTATCACCAAATATTGGATTCAATCTTTTTATCAACTTATTTTCTTTAAATTACTCAAGAATTTATTGATCGTAGGCCTGAGCTTATGCATCTTATGCACCATTTTTGAGATGATATTGCCAAAATTGTCAACAACAAATGCTTTTTTTCAATCAAAAACCGAGGTGCATAAGCTCAGATCGATAAGGGCTACGATCAATCAATTTCAAAACAAAATACAAAACCTGTGCTAATTGAAAGAAGACAGAAAGATTGATTCCAAGATTTGGTGGTAGTATAACATAACGAGATGTTTTTAAAAGGCCAGACAAAAACACCAAATTAGGTAAAGGATTTTCAGCACGGGTTAATTCTTTCGTGTTGACATTTCCAATGAAAACATGAAATTGGGGAAGTTCTTATTAATAGCCATCAGCTTCTAGTTTACATCACAGCTGTGAATCAGGTTTTGTTACTTGCTAATTCAAATCAAAAGTAGGCCATATTAGGGAACAAAAATGTGTACACATCCCTGATTTCATCAATATTTTGGTCCATTTTCCATGACACGAAAGATTTGAAATGTTAAATGTGTTATTAGATAACCTTGTGGTTATTTTTACTAAAAATATGCGTGCAGCTAGAGTGAGGGTGACAACAAACAGCATTATGGTCCGGTTGCGTCTCCTGCAGTTAATAAGCATCGTTCCGCTTGTGTTTTGATGACATGCTGATGTTGATGTTTGTCATACATGCAGACGGCCTCCATCAAACTGCCCTCGTCTGTGTTTGCGTCTGAGTTTGAAGAGGAAGTGGGTTTATTAAACAAAGCAGCTCCTGTTTCAGGTGAGATCAGAACCAGTCCTGCTCACGTGTCTGCGTTCACAAACCAGCAGAGCAAACATTTACTTTATTTCAGATCATACCTCATTGGCTGTCTTGATTCATTGGTCGATTCATGAAGAAAACAAAAAAAAACACTAGCTTTCTATTTTTTCTATTCTATCTACTTGTTATTCTTTGTGTGTGGTATAATATATATATATATACACTGAACAAAATGATAAACGCAACACTTTTGTTTTTGCCCCCATTTTGTTTTTGCCCCCTAAGGCACACCTGTGCAATAATCATGCTGTCTAATCAGCATCTTGATATGCCACACCTGTGAGGTGGATGGATTATCTCGGCAAAGGAGAAGTGCTCACTAACACAGATTTAGACAGATTTGTGAACAATATTTGAGAGAAATAGGCCTTTTGTGTACATAGAAAAAGTCTTAGATCTTTGAGTTCAGCTCATGCCAAATGGGGGCAAAAACAAAAGTGTTGCATTTATAATTTTGTTCAGTGTATATACACTTAGCTACGTGTACTGCGTTAGGCTAACGGAGACTTGGCATTTGGCTTATTATCTTGTTGTCTTGTTATTTTTGACGCTTTTTATTGTCCTCATTTGTAAGTTGCTTTGATCAAGCCTCTGCTAATTATATGTAATGTAAAATAAGGCCTCAGACAGGGATGGGTCATGTTTTATTATTTTTTTAATACTATACAGTTCAACAGTTTGGGTTCAATAAGATTTATGGTGGTGTTGTTTTTTTATTTAATATTTTTTTCACAGGATGCATAAATCAATTAAAAGTGTCCATAAAGGCATTTCAAATTTCTGTAAAAATTTTTTTTTTATTCTAGTACAAAAATACACTGTTTTCACCAAAAATATGAGTCAGCAACACAACTGGTTTCACACTGATCATGAATAAGAGCAGCCCATCCGTATGTTTCGAGTGATTTTCTGAAGGTAATGTGACCGAATACTGTAAGTAATGGATGCAAAATGAAACGATCTTTGCATCACAGAAATAAATTACTTTTTAACATATATATTGATAAGTGGCAAAGCCAAACAATAGTAAATGGTAATGTGACCTTGATTTACAAAAAGGAAAAAAATATATATTTTAAGCAAAAGGTTTAAAATATATAATATAGCAAAATATTTTTAGGCAAATGTAGTTTTGCTTCTTGCTTTCCAGGGCCGCGGTTGGATATGGATCCTGACATTGTCGCTGCGCTGGATGAGGACTTTGATTTCGACGACCCAGAGAACATGCTGGAAGATGACTTCATCATCAAAGCCAATGACGTTATGGGGTAAAACTGACAAATGACAAAACATTAGCATGAGCCTGATAGCTTGTCGATGTTTGGATAAGTTGGATGTAAATTAAGTGAGTTAACCAGTGGGATGGATGCTTGAATCTGCATAACCCCGCCCACATTTCCTTTTGGTTTTTGACCTCAGTGGTGGTGATGATGATGATGAATGGGAGGACACGGATGAGGACGATGATGAAGACGAGGAGCAAGATTGTGATTCAGAAGGTGGTCTGTCAGAGGATGAGGAAGGCGGCCGGAGAGAGTTCATGTTTGCCGACTGTGAGACGAAGAGTCGTTTCACAGAGTATTCGCTCACGTCTTCCATCATGAGGAGGAACGAGCAGCTCACGCTCCTGGACGACCGCTTCGAGAAGGTCAGCCAGCAGGTCTTCCACACACGTAATGATGAACATTAGTGCCTGTTCACATTGAGCACAAATTAATCTTTAACTACAACACAGCAACATTTGTTTCTTTTCTGAAATGTTTACAATTCGCCACATTTAAAGTGCCACAGCCATGCACAAATTAAAAAAATTAAAGTGTATTTTTTTCTTTGTTGTGTAGTTGCAAAAAAGTCACCAAACAATGAGATAGACACTGAAGACTGGAGTAATGATGCTGAAAATTCAGCTTTGATCACAGGAATAAATTACATTTGAACATACTGTATATTACAATAGAAAACAGTTGTTTTTTCAGGGTTTGAATTTTAACGTTTTCACTCACCAGCTAATTTGGCCAAAAAAAGTTATCAGCCATTCATAATTTCTACTAGCCAAAAATAAATAATCTGCACAGATTTGGCTTAAATGAACTTGCCCAAGAAATTAATGTGAACATAATTTAAGAAAAGTAACCCACCAAATTGGCTAGTGATTTGACAGCGTTACCTACCACTTCTGATTTTTACCTGCATTTGGCGGGTGTTCATTTCAAACCCTGGTAATAATATTTCACAATAACACTGTTTTTACTGTATTTTTATCAACTAAATGCAGCCTTGGTGAGCAGAAGAGACTTCAGTAATCAATCAGTAATTGGATGTTTGTTGAATAGTTTTACGAGCAGTTTGATGATGACGAGATCGGCGCGCTGGATAACGCAGAGCTGGATGGGGCTACATCGAACCGACAGCATCGACTGGAGGAGGGCATCAAAGACTACTTCATACAGAAAGAGAAAGAGTGAGTGTGTGCGACTGTCACGGATCTGTGTGTGTGTGTGTGTGAGAGAGAGAGATCACCGCAGAAGAGCTCATCACTTTGTGTGTGTGTAGATGTCAGAAACCAGATCAGCTGGGTCCTGCAGAGCTGCCCTCTGTGAAAGAGGAAGACGAAGAAGAGGATGATGACGAAGAGGTGGAGATTGAGACGATGGTCATTGAGCCGCCTACAGAGCGCTGGGACTGTGAGACCATCATCAGTGAGTCTGGATCCATAAAGTTTCTGAAGGACCACGTGACACTGAGACTGGAGTAATGGCTGCTGAAAATCCAGCTTTAATTACAGGAATAAATTACATTTTACAATATATTCACGTTCTTTAATATGCAGTTATATACAGTTATCTAAAAAAAATGTACACTGTACAATGTACACAGTATATTGATAATAAATCGGCATATTAGAGTACCTAATATGCCGACCTTGTGGTTATTCTTATCATAATCATTTTCATCTTTCTCTCACAGGTACGTACTCCAACCTCTACAACCGGCCCAAACTGATCCAGAACCCCCCAAAGGTGAAGAAACCTGCCTTGCATGCTTCATATTTAATCAATTGTTCACTCCTTTTATTAGACAGATAAAGAAGGAAAGGGACTGATCAGATTCACTGCGAGTTAAATTTCCAATTCAAATCCACGTCCATTTTGCATGCCGTTTTCCATTTCAGAGGTCATTAGAGCAGAACATGTTTGTTCATCAGGATGGATGGGGTTACATAAGCATTACTAGAGCTTAAAAACA
Source organism: Sinocyclocheilus anophthalmus (assembly GCA_018155175.1). Taxonomy (NCBI): domain Eukaryota; kingdom Metazoa; phylum Chordata; class Actinopteri; order Cypriniformes; family Cyprinidae; genus Sinocyclocheilus; species Sinocyclocheilus anophthalmus. The sequence continues at coordinate 507,994 of JADLZN010009506.1, read as the reverse complement.
CAAACACCAAGAGGCGTGGCCCATAGTGCATGCTTGCGACACCAAGGCTATGGGGTTTGAATCCTGCATGAACTAATATTATCTATCTAGATCTTGAATGCAAAGCAAGTTTCTTTGGATGAAAGCAACTGCCTGATGCATAATGTAAACATGTGTTTGCAGATCCGAGTGTCCGATAAGACAGGGATTCCTCTGGACGTCCTGCCGAAACGAGGCCTGACGGCCAAACAGGTGGAGAGGATGGAGAGGATCAACGACTCGGACCTGCCCCGAGCCTCCACACAGCCCCGCTCACGGGACGAGAGCGCAGAGGAGAGGAGAGCCAGGAAACAGACCATCAAGACGGAGAGGAAGGTGTGTACGGCCGCGGCGCCTCCAGATGGCAGTGTTTCGTTTGTCTCATCTGATGCGTCATGCTGGAAATAATATTAAATATGAATCTAGCACACTTTATGTTGTGATTATCTACCTGTTATCTCGGCGTTATGGCCTGCCAGACATTAGCTAGTTGAGGAGAAGTGTGTTGGCACTTCAAGTTGCCAGACTTGGGATTTCTTTGCTTATTTTATGATAAAATGAGAAAACAAATCTCACATTGGAAGAGGAAGTTGGCTCCGTATTAACCACTTGGCAGTATAACTACCTAAAAAGCACCTTTATTTTCATTCATTGTTGCTTTAGGAGAGGAGGTCAGAGAAGAAATCAAACAAACTGGCGTTCAAACAGGAGAAGCAGATGCAGGAGAAGCAGATGGTTAATTTAAGAGCAAACGTTCAGGGCCTGAAGCTCTCGTAGGACGGCAGAGACGCTCCAGAGATTGTTTCCAACACCAGCGGAGACTACAGGACCTCACTGAAGACACGTCAGCTCACGGGTTACACTGTCGCAGTACATGATGGCATAATTTTCCTTACCAGAACTTCCATGTTTGTTTTGACTCATACAGCCAGTATTGCCATGTGTTGTCATAGAGACATCATAACAAATGGAATTTACAGAAACTGTTCCATTTACGTTTGATTGTTTGACTCTGCAGATTTTTTTTTTGTACGAAATGTAATTAAACATTTTAGCATATTCAAAGATTTTCAATCAGTTATATTAAACAACAACAACAACAACAATGCAAGTACTATTTTTCCCATAGAATCCCAGTCCAGTTTTAATAAAAACTTTTTTTTTTACAAGTGGCACAATATAACTTTATGCAAACTATCCGCTGCCTGTAGCTAGATAGGATGGCTTTATAAAATGGCTTGTCAGTTCATCATGATGAAAATCTCTTGTTATCTCCCATCATTATGTATTGTGCATAAATGCAATTCACAGGATTGAACAATAAACAACTTTGGCCTCAAAAGTTCCTGTTTTATTCATGGAGTGAGCATGTTGAAGATCTGCTACATGACCACGCTCTAATGAGTTCACGTCGTGTCAGAATTACAGCGAGTTTGAGTTGATGAAAATGTTCACATCTTTGTTGGAAATTGTAATTGCAAGCTGGAAGTGTTTTATAAAAGCTCTGGCATACAAAAACAACCAAACCAACAGTGTCTTTAAAAGATGTTTAGTAGCAACTTAAACGCACTACTGTACAGTGAGATTTGTTTTCTTAATGTTTTTGAAAAAAGTATCTTCTGCTCATCAAGGCTGCATTTATTTTATCAAAAATAAAAACAGTAATATTGTGAAATATTACTACAAATTTAAAATAACTTTTCTGTTTGATTACATTTTCAAATGTAATTTATTGCTGTGATCAAAGCTGAATTTTCAGCATCATTCCTCCGGTCTTCAGTGTCACATGATCCTGATGAGACGTACGAGAACGCAGCATAATGGCTTAAAGTCACATGACCTGAGCAGCGCTTGTAAAAAATGTTGTAAAACTTTGTTCAAAGGCCACAAGATGAGACTCTGTCCACATAGAAGATAAAACTACAGTATGTAGCAAAATATAAGTTGTAATGAACAAATAATGCTCAAAATAAGAATAAAACAATTCCCTGAACTAGTGTAAGAGGAGTTTTTCGGTTCAAATAAAAGGAGTGCCGTGATGAAGACAAACGCCAAACACGTTTTTCCATTGTGCCACGAACCGGAAAACCTGGGGGAATTCCATTCATGATGCATGTGAGGGCTTGCATTTGTACAAACAGTCCCATCCCATGTCATGCTCCCGAAACACATCCAGGCGACAGGTACGGGGATTTTGCTGCCTTTACGGTACTTTCCGTCACTTCTAGACCTCTAAAAGCAGTTTGGGTCCGTAACTATCTACCGTATCTCCGGGACTCATCTCCTGTTTTTGTTTGGGAGCATGTGGACAGTCGTAAAAATCCGACAGGTCGCTCTGCTCATCTTCAACGAGGTCATTAGGCCCGTAGGACCTTTTATCTTCCGAGTCGCCACTTCCCAGATCCCTGGTATCGGACAATGGTATCAGCGTGGTTTGCTCTTTAGTGTCCTCAGCCGGTTTGATCTGCAAACATGGCTCCACATTATCCGGCACCACATTCAGTGTTTTCGACAGGTGTGATTGTGCTTCATCGAAATCCTACCAAACCAGAAAGAGACAGTTTACAGTCACCCATGTCTGTGCAGGAATGCTGCTGGGTAACACGCTCACATAAAACACACCAGGACACTTCTGACAAATTAAATACATGGTTTGCCCAAAAGCGTATGAATTTCTTTACAAAAGAACATTGAGAACCAGACAACATTAGACAATCCACTGGTGCACATTCATTTTATTTATTTCGGTTTTACCCCCGGTTTCACAGACAAGGCTTAAGCCTAGTCACAGACTAAAGTGTAAATCTGAGCTGTTTTAACGGAAAGAAACTTGCTCTGACTGATGTTAAAATATATAAGTGCCTTTGTTTTGTCTCAAGATGCACACAAAACATAATGTTTTTCTAAGTGCCATGTTAATAAAGTTTACTAAATGCCCTAAAGGTAATCCTGGCTTAGTCTAAGCCCTGTCTGTGAAACCGGGCCTTAGTAATTTAATTTTAGTACTCTAAACGATAATCTTTGTTCTTGATCTCATTAACGAACATATAATCTGAATCTTTTTCCGAACAACAGCGTAATATCCTTTTTTCTATAGTTGTATTTTTGCGTGCATTTTTGTCTTTGCTCATCACTGTTGTTCTTTTACATTATTGGTTCTAGATAGGTGTGCTTTTGCGTTATGGTGAGTTTGATAAGTGTGTCAGACTTAGTTAGGAATTTAGTACTCAGCCTACTACGTGATTTTGCTTTCTCTGTGTGTCGCGGCGCGTGGGCGGGAACGCAGGTCCTACTTTTATACTTTTTTTTCGAGTTAAGATTTTCATTTAATATTTGTTCCATTTTATTTTATTTTTATCTGCAGTTTCTATTTTATAACTACATAGTACCGTTTCCACTTTGTTATTTCAGCGGCGGCAGCGCTACATTTAGTTCAACCTAGTATGTAAGACTTTCCTACTATTTGTTATTAGGTTGAAGCTTTGTACGGGCCAGGGGAACTATGGGAGTACGTACAACTCCCCGTACGTAACACTCTGGGCTTTGGGGGCAGGGAGCGTTCTCAAGACGTGTTGAAGGTGGAAGTTTTAGAGGGTTCGCCGCCGAAGAGTTTAGAGGTACTTGATGTCACTGAAGGACCAACAGCAAATCATAACCGCGCGCAACAAATCATTGGAGGTCTTAAATTACAACACGACATGGGTGACTTGAGTTTCGTGTGGCTGGGTGCTACACGAGTGGTCCTATCGGGAGGAGGAAAGGGAGAGACAGTCACCTTTATCCACAGTAAGCTTCAATGCAAAGGAAGCCCTAATGCGGTCACTAGCGTTGATTAGCGCTATCGGGCTATACACGAAAGAGGAACAAAGTGCCGGTAAACGGAAATACGGGTTTGTCCTACAAACCCCTGTGTTGTCGCATGAAGTTAGACTACTACATTAAAAAGTATGGTAATATCAAGGAGCAAAACAAGCGGTTTTGTACAGCTAAAAATAGCTGGATGCGGATGAGACCAGAAGCCAGACCCATATTTACAAATGCTGTTGATTTTGTAAATACATATGAACATTTTGATGTCTTGCGTAAACAGGATTGTGCAGCATTGATGCAAGTAGACAAGTGGAGGCTAATTATAGTAAAACAAAAAGGAAATAATTTTGCATTTGCATAATGTTGCATTCAGTTTGTATCAATGTTTTACTGGAAAAGGTCAAACAGCAACTTACAAAGAAATGCTGGAACATAGAGGGAACTTTCTTCTTCATTTCTGAGTTGCACTTCTTCGCTAACAGCATAATGATGGCAGTTATGAACAGCAGTGTTAAGACAACTCCCAGCACTGGATACACGTACACGGTGACCGGAGGATCTGGATGGAAGAACGAAAAACATCAGCAAATTACATCGTCCTCAGCTGCGCATGTATTTATTGTTGGGTTTATCATTTAATATCCCTTCATAATGCTTGGTTTCTGTTTCAGCTTGGTACCATTGAGCCCATATGTTTTGTCTCATGTATAAAAATATATAATCTGCCTTCAGTATTTAAGTATTTTTAATACTTTAATTTGCTACCTAATATGTTAGAAGCCAAAAGTTGGGATGTACTTACAAATTCTCTATTATAAGTAACTAGCAAATACAATACATAATAAAGTAATAAAAACTACAAAATAATTGCATTTGTCTAATTCAGCTCTGTTCAGATGGATGTTGCATTTCTACTGTTATCTGCCTTGTGAAGTGAATGGAAGATTGTTTGATTGAAATTGCACTTACAGCTTCTTATGTCTCCTGTGAAACAGCTGCTTCTGGGATAGAAAAACCTCTGTCCGATAATTCCAGTCAGAATGATGCAGTATTCGCCTCTGTGCTCAGAAAACACAACGGACGTCTCGCATGATGTATTTTGCTTAATTTGACAGGTTTCACAGACTTCATTCATCCCCTGTGGAGAAAACAGTTACAACTATTTAAAAGAACAGTTCATACAAAAATAAGCATTTCGTCATTATTTATGCATTCTATTTGACTTGATATATACTGTACACTACTGTTCAAAGATTTGGGGTCAATAAGATCTGTTTGTTAAATAAAATTAAACTGATCAAAAGTGAGAGAAAACTATAGTTTCCCCAAAAAGAGCACAACTGTTTTCAGCACTGATAATAATAAATGCTTCTTGAGCAGCAAATCAGCATATTTTTATGATTTCTGAAGGATCATGTGACACTGAAAGCTGGAGTAATGATGCTGAAAATTCAGCTTTGACCACAGCAATAAAGTACATTTTACAATATATTCACATAGAAAACAGTTATTTGAAATAATACAAATATTTCACTTTAAATTTTTTTGTTATTGATTTGAAAATATATAATTATTTAAATTTGAATCTGTTCCTCAAACGGAGCTATCATATGACTTCCGAAGACTTCAGCTACTTTTATGTTGCATTTTTGGCCTTAAAGGGGTCATATGATGCTGCTAAAAAGAACATTATTTGGTGTATTTGGTGTAATGAAATGTGTTTATGCGGTTTAAGGTTAAAAAACACATTAATTTTCCACATACTGTACATTATTGTTTCTCCTCTATGCTCTGCCTTTCTGAAACACGTTGATTTTTTAAAAAGCTCATCGGTCTGAAAAGCACGGTGTGCTCTGATTGGCCAGCTATCCATGCGTTATGATTGGCCGAATGCCTCAAGCGTGTGACGGAAATGTTACGCCCCTACCATACTGTGATGATGCCCTCACAGGCCGGAGTGATGATTCAAAACCATAAAAACCCATTATAAACGAGGCATTTGTTGCAAATCACTCTGGATCCCTCACATCCAAACCATCTCCTTTTTGAACTCTTACCATCTGGCCAACGCTACAGAGCTCTGACACCAGAACGCCAGACACAGAACAGTTTCTCTTTCCCTCAGGCCACTCCATCTCACTGAACACTTCATAACCATTGAACACACAACTATTATTCATCATACGACTTATTGTATCTAACACTTGCCTACACTCGCAGCCCTATACCCGCACAATTTGCACATAATTATTACAGTGTACTGTAACAAAAACAAAAAAAAAAAAATATATATATATATATATATACCTGTACATACAATTGTCGATTTTTATATTTTTATTCCTTATTTACTTGTGCTATGTTTTACTTTTTATTATCTGTGTTTTTTGTTCTGTCACTGTCTTTCTGTTACACTGTGGAAGCTTCTGTCACGTAAACAAATTCCTCGTATGTGTAAACATACCTGGAAATAAAGCTCATTATGATTCTGATTCTGATTCTGATTCTGAGCCGGGGACACTAATTACTGATTATAATGACTTATACTGTCTTTGTACGCTTTGCATTGCATCGCGCCGTGTAAACATAAAACCATGTCTGCATTTGTGATCGTAGAAATTACAAACGCTACTCTACACTGCTCAAAACTCCGTTTGAATCGTCAGTGGCAAATTCTCTAAATCCAAACGCTACTTCCCGGTTCTGTGAGTCCACGCAGCCCGGCATTGTAGTCTACTCTACCAGGATCATTAAACAGTCCTCCATAAAATGCGCTGCCTACGCGAATGGTTGTGTTGCAAATCTGTTCTGGAACAGTGGTTGTAAATACCACTTAACCACTTGATTTCTATCGTCGTCTCTTTTGAAGGACCAAACACGTAAGTTTCGCGTTCACAAACGAACACACATTCGCCTTCACGACATGGCGGCGGCAACAACAATATTACAGTGAGAATAAAAGTTACGTCTTTTTTCTTTGCGTGAACATTTGGGAGGCTTTATGCAAATCTTCCCAGATTGTGACGTAGGTGTGTGGGGGCGTGTTAGAACGAGTCTTTTTTTAGGGGGGCGTGGCAGAGTCTTAACTTCGATAAAGTATATCTCTTTGGTTTTTAGACTTTAGTTTTTGCAACTTTACAGGTCTTCTTTATGCACAAAGAGCTTGTACCACTCCAAAGAGAATGAAACTTGAAATCGGCTCATATGACCCCTTTTTAAACGCTATAAATGATTATAATCACTGTGTCAAAAGTATCACATTCATTCGCTTCATGTAGAAGTATAGATCCTAGGTTTTAAAAGTGTCACTTCTGTAGAAAGTTGACGTCATCCAACTCAAGCTTCTTTACTCAATAAATATGTCAACCCAGTACACTGGTTCCCAAACTACTCTAAAGTATAAAGTAAAAGAATTGTAAGGAAAAAAAATGCCATTAAGGACAAAAGCTTAGGCCGGGCCACAGGGGCCTATTGTGCACTACCCCACCTCCTCAAAAAACATTTTTCTAAAGGCCATAATGACTATAGTGTTATATTAAAATGTTAATGTTGAAAAATTTGGGATGCACTAGGCTACCTGTTTCAGCCGCATATGTGCCCATTGAAAATGAATGCATTTTAGTACAATGCAAATACATTAAAGAACCATATATGTGTACTACTGAGCATTAACGTGTTTCATGGAGCGGAAGATATGATGACTAGTTGCTTATAAGTATTGTAATGGTGCAAAAAGTCAAACTTCAGAGGCATGTCATCAATAACCTTTATTGGAATGTAAATGTTCATCCAAGCTTAGCTGCAGGAATCTGTAAGGGCAACGGACAAGAAAATTGGTGTACCCAGGGCAGGCTTAGTAACAATTACCCTTGTATGGTTGTCTATATACAATAAACATGAGTGCTGTCAAAATGAATGATTAATCCAAGTGATTAATAAAAAACAACAACTCATAATCCTGATACCTTCCTGGTATGTACTATGCTCAATTCTATAGCTAATGGCAACAATGTCACACATCACGTTGTCAATCGTAAACGCTAATTTATTCAAACGTCTCTCTACCGAACTACCTACTGTAGCTTAATTTGCGGAGGACGAAGAGAAAGCACCCGTTTGATAAATGAGCCAGTAGTGGAGAAATAATAACTTTTAAGAAATAATCTTTTTTGAGTAACGACCCTAACACTGGCTATGTCCTTGCTGGAGTGTGACATGATTTGTGTCATGTGCAGGTGCGATGGATCGCATACAAACCAATAGGGTGTCGGAATGGTATATGTTTATACTTCTCATCCAACCACAATCAAATTCACTCTATCCAGATGGCGCGATTTATCTGGATAGGTTTTTTTTTTAACGATGACAAGCTGGAATGAAAACAAGCCAAAACGAAATAGGAGTAACGAGGGTATTTTTAAAATGTAAGGAGTAGAAAGTACAGATAATTGCGTTAAATGTAAGGAGTAGAAGTAAAAAGTTGGCTGAAAAATAATTGCTCCAGTAAGGTATAGATACCCAAAATTTCTACTTAAGTAAGGTAACGAAGTATTTGTACTTCGTTACTTGACACCTCTGATTATAATATAGAAAAAGCTGCTGAAGATTCTTCAGGTGAGGTTTTTTTTTTAATTTGGTTGAACTATTACTGCAAGCAGACAGGAAAGTGAAGGTTACCTCGTCTGTTTCGATACAGTATTCCAGATCATCCAGATCATCGATGAGGTTGCGCAGAGCCGGTGAGTTTCTGTACAGCTGAAGAGGGTTGGTGAACTGGACGTGAAGTTTGCTGTCTTTGGGAGAAAGTTTAACCTCAGGAAAATCCAAATAACCTGAACACACAATAGTACAGTTATACTGTCGGCATTTGCTATGATAGAGGATATTTCCACTAAAAACACAGGCTAAACTTACACTTAATTTTGGCGGTAGCAAATTTATTATAGCTGAAGTCATCTGATTTGGTCGAATTTGACTTCTCTCCTCCTCGCACAGCCGTCACATTAACATAGTAGCGGTTGTGTGCTGCATTGAACAGCATACTAGATATGTTTAAATGATGATTTTGTGTAAGGTTAGAGCTCCTGGAACAAAAATAAGTAAACAGTAAGCTCATAATGCATAAACAAGCTTATGGTTTAACTGTTTTTTTAAAGGATTCACCAGTCATTTAATCAAGATAAAATAAACATTTAGAGACTCGGTAGCTGTGAAAGATGAGTTTTTTTATTCAGATGATTTACCTTTCACTGAAAGTATCTTTCACCTTCACCTGGAAGTAAACGTCTTGATCGAGATCAGGATATTCCCATCGAACTTCAACTCCATAGCTGTCACACTGAATAGACACGTTCGCAGGAGACGGGAGACTCACAGCTAAAAGAGAGACAGAATCACATTATGTTTGATCAGTGAGCTCTTTTCTCTCTGTTTGCATTAGTCTGATCACATGATCTCCATGTATATTACATTTCTTATTATGCTAACTAAAACATTGCTCATAATTCCCATTCAGAGTACTACTAAAAAAAGACAAAATCTGTTAAGGCATATGTGGGCTAAATTTCAGAAAACAAATAATGAAATATACTTTGTATAATTAAAATGAAGCCTGTTATTAAAACCTTTTTTTTTTTGCATTGTAACATTATTCTTAAAAGATAGTTCAGCACATTTCATTGTCAGTAGTACAGTAAAGTAATACAATTCTTGTTTGCTTATAATAATGCCAGAAAAGTGATATACAGTATTCACAAATTGAAAAGTAGAATTATTTAGTATTAAGTAAACAACATAGTAGTATTTTTATTTATTTATTTTTATTAAATTACTGCATGTACAATGCCATTTAAAATTTTGGAATTTGTAATCTTTTTTATGTTTTTGAAAGACTCATCATCTTCTGCTCACCAAGGCCTGCATTATTTGAAAGGGGGGAAACACATACATTAAAAGCAGTAATATTGTGAAATATGATTAGAAATTAAAACAATTGTTTTCTGTGTGAATATATTATAAAATGAAATTTATTTCTGTGATCAAAGCTGAATTTTCAGCATCATTACTCCATTCAGTGTCACATGAGCCTTCAGAAAACATTCTAATATGCTGATTTGCTGCACAAGATTTGTTTTTAAATTGTAATGAACATTAGTGTTTTTTCTTTGTTTTTCATGTAATAATTCTGTCCTTGAAAAGGAAATTTTCATTACTGTATTGCAGTTATAACAATAAAAGTGCTTTTTCATCACAAAGAAATGTGAACTAGAGAGAAATGTCCCAATGTCCTGTTCTTTTTTAACCATCATCTCATATTCTTTTTATTAATCTAAACAGCCACAGTTACAGCGATTCCTGTTGTATTGGTTCAGACTGGCCTGATAACGCTACCAATGCTGTCTGTTGAGATAGTATGAACAAGGCAAGCCTTTACAGGGTTCATGTCCCATGGTGACCCTCCCCAGCACTCTCTCTTCTCATGGTAAACACAACGCATATCAAAACCATCTTCCCTTTCCTTCCCGCTGGCTCTACTCTCCAAACACCCACGCACACACACGCTCACACTTGCCGTTTGTTAACAGATGCCATTTAACCTGTCACGCACACTGCTATTACCATCAACCTGTGTCAGTTTCTGTCTGATATCAACTTTGTATAGTATTTTGGACTTTGCACTGCTTTTATATTCAGATGTGTTTTAAACCCCTATAAAGTTGACACTCAAAACCTGTTTAACGTCTCTTATGTGACATATCGAAGAGCATTTAGCATTGTAATGTAATGTGTGGCAGTCGTTTGATTCTCCCGACTCTTTTTCTTCTTTATTATTATTTTTTTTAAGTCTTGTCAAATACAGACTCTTTTATGAGAACAAAGAAAGTTTTTGAAAAAACTGACTGTAAAAAAAGTATCAGGATTTCCACAAAAATAATGAAGCTAACTCTTTTTAACATTGATGATGATAATAAGAAGAAGAAATGCACTCGAACAACAAATGATTTCTGAATGATCATGTGACACTGAAGTATGGAAGCCCATTACCACCACTGAATAAAAAATAAAACAAGGTCATTAACCCTTCGCAGGGGGCTTGATTGACAGGCGATCTGACCAATCATAATGCCGAATCTGCCATCTTGCCTGACAATCAAATCAGACAGGAGAGTAGATTAACGTCGCTGGACTTAAACTTGAAAAATGGTGTGTACTGACGGCTTTTCGCAGTTGAAACAAGACACCTCTGTTGTTTAAATTTCATGCTATATCTAGTAAAGAGGAAGAGATGATCGATTCACGTGTGCCGCTTGAGGCAATACAGCGATCTGTAGCAACAACAAAACTGTATTCATTGTTGGAATACATTGTTGGAAAATAACAAATTTTGAAATTTGAGAGTCCTAAGACTTTGTTTCTTACCAGAAGAAACCTGTATTGTCTGTCGGCGCATTGTCAGTTTCCTCTTTGCTCTCTCCTCTGTACTGCTGGAACCTGATGTGTAGTGTGAGAGCGGCATGGCTTGTCGAACATAGCAACAGTAACTAAGGAGGTGTGTCTTAGCAAAGGGTCAATTGCAAGTTTTCATTTTACAATTCTGACTTTTTTTCTCTCGCGGCTGTCATTTAGAACTCACATTCTGCTATTTTTTCTCAGAACTGCGCTCTGAGAATCTCACATTCTAATTTTTTTTCTCACAGTTACAAGTTTATGAGAAAGCCAGAGTTGCGAATTTATTTCTCAGAATTGCTAGTTTATATCACTATCAATGACGAATTTATATCATGTAATTCTAAAAAAAATAGTAGCAATTACCAACTATTTTGATTATTTATTTAATACAATATTTATTAAATGTTTATTATTAATAAAAGTTTTTTATTTTTTATTCAGTGGCAGAAACGGACCTCCATACTAAAGATTGGAGTAATGATGCTGAATATTCAGCTTTGCTTCACAGGAATTAATTATATTTTAAAGTATTTTAAAATAGAAAACAGTTATTTAAAAAAAATATATATTTCACAATATTACTGTTTTTACTGTATTCTGATTCGTCATAAACGCCGGTGTGTGAGGACGTCTATATTAAAAAAATCTTACAATCGTACCAGATTGGAATATAGATAACCTTAAGGCTAACATATTGATACTAACACCCAAAAAAACTTAATTTTGATTTCATGGGGACTTTAAGACCTTCTGAGATCTCCAACCCAACAAGCTTCCCAAAAGCAATGTTGTAATGAGATGAATCATATTACAACATTCAGAGAAAAACTGTTTGACTCACAGGACCGAGCTGTTGCATTACTTGCAGCCTTTTTAAATGGGGCTAAAATTTGGTTAAAAATAAATTATGACTGAAATCAGATCTCTTTGTGTAGTCGAATCATTTTTACTCTATCTAAATGGAGTATTTCTTTTTTTTGTTTTTTTTTTTTTTTTTATTTTTTTTTTTTTTATTTTTTTTTTTTTTTTGTTTTTTTTTTTTTTGTTCTTTTTGTTTTTTTTGGACCCCCCCAATACAACACCCGACACAAAACTTTTTCTTGATTTTCTTTGTTTGTAGTCGTTTTTATTTTTTTTTATATTTTTTTTTTTTTTGTTTTTTTAAAAATTTTTTTTTTTTTTTTCTTTTTTTTGTTTTTTTCTGGATCACAAAACCACAACCTGCTGTACAGTTGAGGGATTTAGGCATATGTGATACGTACGCGACTGGAGCGTGCTCTATCGCGGCCGCCAGCCGGCACGAGGCTCTCTGAGTGGAAGGGAGGATAAGTTTGGTCAGTGTGTGTATGAGTGTCTGATGAAGCTCTCAGACTCATTTTCCTAGTTTTGACTATTGACCATTAACCATCACTGAGAAGACAAGTGACAAGAACACAAATACACACAAACCCGCCCCTTTCTCACTTTCTCACTGGCATTATATTCTGAGAAATCGCAGTGTAAAACAGGATCTGTGGTGTCAATCACTGCCGTCTCAGTCAATCTTAATCTTCGTTTTGTAAAAGTAAGTGCAAACCAGACACCTATAGACTCCAACTTCCTTAAAGGTCCCCTGAAATGCTTAGAAACACGCAGCGTTACTCTATGTGTTGACGTCATTTTAACTGAAACAGGAAGACAGGGCGGGACATATCAAGCAGCCTCGCCCCTTTTTAAAATAGCCAATAGCGTTTGTTTATATCACAGCTTGGGCTAGAGCCGTTCAGAGCCGTTGAGCTCCGTAAAGCCATTTGACAGGGTATGCCAGCCACAATCTCATCCATATTGCTATAAAATATAGCATTCTTTGTAGAATTCAAATAGCTCTGAAACATTTTGTGGTCTGCGCCGACTCGCGCATGTGATCCGCTCCGTGCTATTATGTCTCTGGACCAGAGCAGAGTGTGTGGTGCGGTGGTTAGCGTGACACAGCGTGAAACCAGGCTTCTTTTTTTCCTCAATGGAAAGCATATTTACACTGTTTGAATTGTTCCCTGTCCCCTATATAGTGCACTATGTGCCATTCACTGTACAGAAAGTACTAATTCTGTGGACAAGTGACCGATTTCAGCCGCGGCTTCAGCATCTATTTATAGTGCAGGGGGCGGGGCTTCGGACTGAGGCATTTGATTGGACAGAAAGCTTGATGAGAAGCTGAAGTACGATGTGACGTCAAAAAAAATCGTTGAGCCGTTTTGGCGGAAGTGACGAACTGCAAGCTTTGAATGCTTATATCTTCTAAATGCGAATTTTGTCACTGTTTTGGAGCACACTGCCTTATAGATAACCTTAAGACTAACATATTGATACTAACACCCAAAATACTTTAATTTTGATTTCATGGGGACTTTAAGACCTTCGAGATCTCCCACCCAACAGCTTCCCAACAGCAATGTTGTAATGAGATGAATCATATTACAACATTCAGAGAAAAACTGTTTGACTCACAGGACCGAGCTGTTGCATTACTTGCAGCCTTTTTAAATGGGGCTAAAATCTGGTTAAAAATGAATTATGACTGAAATCAGATCTCTTTGTGTAGTCTAAATGGAGTCATTTTACACCTGCTTTAACAGCCTCACAATCACATCAGCAACTTCTTATCACATTCATTTATTCAGTCTAATCAGATAGATTCATAAGTCAGCTGTGATATACTTGAACTTTGACCTGTTTTATTGATTTAGTTCATATGTGGAGTACAGTACGTGACTGTCGTGATCGTATTTCTGTCTAGACGTTCACGGATCTCTTTAGTGAAGCACACTTTAAACTATGAATGAGAGGAATGTGTGAAATGTTAAATGTGGACAAGTAACAGGACTGAGAGTAAAGAGCTGGGTTTGCGTCCCTCTTGTTGCGTTTTGACACACCTGCCTTCAGGATTGATCTCAGATGTCAGTGCAATAGAAACTGACACCTGCACCAGGCCTTTGGACCTACGCTCTTATCATGGAAAACAACTCTAAATGCACAGATAGCAACTCTAAAAGCATAGAAAGTGTTCAAACAGTTTACATTTGGTAAACACTTTTATCCAACACAACATACACCGTGAGAACATGTTTCTGTCAGTTCTTGCATTCCCTGGGAACTGAACCCCTGACCTTGGCGTTGGGCTGCCATAAGATTCTGAAAAGATTCAGAAATTAAAGTAATGTAATGTTATCATGAAAATGAAATAGAGAAATATCTATCCTTCCTTATACGAAAACTAAAACATTTTAATGCTGTGCCATCCTGTTTCACATGCACCAACCAAACATATCTGTGTTCAGCCCAACATAAACGTCAGTCATCAATTATCAACATTTATGAAATATTTAGTGATATTAAAAGGGTCTGTTTCCTCCAAAAATCCAAGTTTCTAAATAAATAAAAATATTAATTGATAATAATAATTAAACATTTCATACTCTATATTTAAAACTGTTTACATATTTCAATTAATATTATACTCACTACTATACTACCAAAAAAGAAATAAATACATAAATAAGATAAAATCATCTTACCCTCTGAGGCGGATTTTTGGATCAGGATCAAGACAGTGACACTGATATAGATCTGTGTCCGCATTATTGCCAGCGAGTTTCAATCCAGTATTCACATATTATAAAAAGTGTTAATCCTGTCGAAATTAGTGTTCTTCAACTGCAGTGAACCCCATTTTCGTTCAGTTCTGTATTGTTACAGAGCTACATGAGACAGTGAGGCAGCGCGAGAGTTTCCAGGGAAGCGGCGCTCTTCTGGGAAATGACATGCGTCTCGCGCACTCCCTTCACGACACCAAAGATCACAAGGTGTGTACAGTAACTCACTCACTCACAGCTCTCTCTCCACTCACTCACTCACTCACTCACTCTCTTAGGCCTACTCACTACACTGAACTTTTCGCTTGTTGAGGCTTGACTTAAACTCTTCTGAAAGAATTAGCCTACAGTTATGAATATCGTTTAGACCGCGGGTTCATTCACTCGGGTTAAATTCACAATGCGGAAGGGTTTACCTTCATTTAATGTCCGCATAGGATCAGATTTCAGCTGAATCAGCTCTCGGTTTAAAATATTATAGTGCCATCTGATGTTATATCAGTGTATTACATTTCAGATATACTGTCCTAGAAATTTTCTAATCCATCTATCCTCCATCCATCCCTCCATCTATCTATCATCTTT